>JAMKCH010085214.1:0-64706 GCA_023653785.1 Ophioderma brevispina
CCCCCTCCCTAAGGAAACCACTTTCCCCGATGGAATTTTCAAATGACACTCATACCAACATTGAGGGGAGCATAAGACAAGCAAATGTGCAATATAAACCGAATTTTCGGGTTTATTTTGATAGTTAATATTGCCTCTAGAAAGGACCAATTACATAATTTAACACAAACATTACCATTTGGTGACATCTTGTATTTTTTATGGTGGCGTCGTTTTTGCCATAGGTTTAATTGTAAGTAATGGCTCGCATTCGCTCGATTATGAAATCCTTCTTGTTCAGCACATAAAGGGTTTAATTGTTTATTCGGATTATGTAATAAATTTTGTTTCATCATATGAACCAACATAAGCAGAAAAATATTTCTGGCAACAGAGTTTGCTAATTTTTATTTTTGAAATTTACACTCCGTTGTTGCCTAAGGGGGGATCCTATAGGACCCAAGCTAATTATCCAATTAACGTTCGATAAATTTTAGGAATTTAATCAAAACAAAATGATGGAAGCACTTGGTACACCACACAACCCCTTTCTGGCCCCCAGCTTGGAGTTCAAGGTTTACACGGGGGTAAAATCACTTAAAAGGGTCCCAATTGTGTTGAAAAGCACACCATGTGGTTTGTCTGTCTGGTTACAGGATTCCAAAAAGGTATAGTTGGTACTAACTACCTGTGGCTTATATTTTTGGATTATGGGGTAAAACGGTAAAAATTGTGAAAAGTCAATTTTGGTTTGTACAGGGGGGTCAAAAATGCAAATTTGCTCCAATTTTGTTAAAACGTGACGTTGGTCAAGTTTTTGGTTCATTCAAGCTCATAGAATGAAATATAGAAATTGTGTTTGACTATCTAAGTGTTTGGTTTTATACCAAAACTGGCATAAAGGTCCAACACCATTGGCCAGCTATTGGATTCTACTGACCTTTGACCCATTGTTTTTGTATACCGTGAAAACTTAAGCATACAGATAAGGCAAACTATTCCTTATTTCAATCCTTTAAGCTAGGGAAAGAAGTTGCACCACATATTACCCTAAGAATCAAAGCACTTTTTCACTTTTACCCATTCACACACCAAAATTGACTTTTTTTTACAGTTTTTAACCGATAACACAAAACTAAAGCCATAGATAGTGTAACTATATAAACCTTTTTGGAATCCTGTAACCAGACAAACATCATGGTGTACTTTTAACATAATCGAACATTTTAAACTCTTGACCCCTGTATAACCTGAACCCAACTGGGGTCTATTAGGGGGTTTGGCAGTGCTTCCATCAATGTAATTGATTATCAATGCCTAAAGTACTTTGTGCAAAATTCAACAATTTTAAATCCGAAGCGCACACTATTTCACTACATTCCCCTACTAGAATGGCTTGTTCAGTATACTCGAAACTTCCAGATATTTGATTTGAATTTCTTGAAGAACTACGCTTTCAAACATCAAAAGAACACATCCGCCGTATTCTTGGTAATTTAAAAAATACCACAAAATCTACAAGGACATTTATTTTCCATTACTATAGTACCTTTTTCCTTCGAAGGCATGTTGGTTTCAAAATCATGATATGTAGAATGCACCGCTGCATGTCGTGTCCGATGTACATGCACAGTAAAACTAAGAGGCCATAGAGATTTGTCAGATTAATTGTAAATTCTGGCATAAATGCAACCTATACTTTAACTGAGCAATAGCGAATCACCATTTGAATACCCAGACAGCGCTCACAGTGCTTGATACATTTATCAACGGTGAAAGGTTTCCTAATTCATTGCTTGAATACCAGGTTCCGTAGACATGGTCGGGTTAATACGCCGGAATCTCGCCAAATTCACATTCATGACAAGTCCATTGCATCACTGCAATAATTATTATTTCTGATTATCACTGTTGAGGGTAAAATATCAGATGACTATCACTAACCAACCGCGACATACCAGCTTGTCACCTGCCGTTGAGCTCGTTGATATGTCAGCGGCAATTCTTTGGCTGCACGTGTCTGAGTTCGTCAACGTTGCTGCGTAAGATCAGAATCACCGCGGTGTAAGTTCTGATCCCGTCACTGCGTCAAACTACTTTGTCACGCAACGTTGAGTTAGATTTCAAAACTGCTTTACTCAACATGTGTTTCACAATTTTACTCGGGTGAGGAGTAAAAGGGAAATTTGTGTTTTACGCCATGCTGATTAAATCTTGACTCAACCTTTTACTCAACACGCTTTACTCCCAGCAATGAGTAAAATAATTTTTAGAGTGTGGTGCAGTGGATCAGCGCTCGCCTCATAAGCATAAGGTTGTGGGTTCGAGCCCCGCTGTTGCCAATGTGTTGTGCACTTGGGCAAGGCACTTTACCTCGCTTGCTTCTCTCCACCCAGGAGTATAAATGGGTACCGGCATATGCTGGGACTGCAAAACAGACTCGCTGTGCGGGAGGAGTGGCAAACCCCCCACAGCAACATTATATGAGGGAGTCTGGCCCAAACGCCAATGACAGAGATGGGCACTCCGCCTGTGGGCGCACCATTTTTGGTTGAAATACATGCTATGGTTTTGTATTACGAGTAGATATGCGATTGTTAACGATACTCCCACCTAGTGATTTTACTCGTCAAACACGCGTCAAACAAAGTGAAGTGTGTTTCTGTTAATATACTTCACGGTGGTGGTCTTTTGTAATAAAAATAATTCATTAACGGAATAAAGCGGCACACCCCCCATAATCATGAATAGGCGAGCCTATGAGCACAGGTTAAAAAATATATGGTCCTAGACCATATTTTCACGCCAGAATTTCACTTAGCGTTTCATGTTATTTCTTTGCCGTTTTGGTATCTTTGTGGACACTGATCTCTGTACAATGGATTGGAACCTGGGCTCCGCATAACCCGTGAGAGGTCCGTAGCCCAGTACCAAGTCAATCTATTTCCCTAGCGGAAACAGCTCGCGTAATAGGAATCAGCCAATGAACAAAAGCATGATTCGTTCATGAATATTCATGAGGTGCAATGAGCTAACTACACGTACCTAGCGCCTTGGTGATATCGAGAGGAGACCTCGTAGCCGCAACACGATCGAAATGTGTTATGACGTTCTCGTAGACGCAAAAGGTCAGAAAATAACTTTCAAACACAAATAAAAGAGCCTAGTGCACAAGTGATCGAATGTTTATAAACAGATTTAATGATTTTTACTTCAGATCAATTTAGTTCAAGAATTGAGAATGTCCAAAACAAAATTACATTAAAATAAACACAATATTTAAGATTAAATACTTAAAGAGTTCTAGTGTCATATGGTGGGAAAGCGTTGCAGTTCATCGATATGATATGTCCTCAAAGCGAAGACTCCAAAATGACAGCGCATAAGTTTAATAAATATATCATCAGTTCAACATTCCAAGGGAATCATCCAGTGCTGAAGATAACTTTTGTCCAGCAGTTTAAGACGACAAGGTGTTCCCTCGACGACAAATAATATTCTGCATACAGTCTAGGTATTCTACCACCATCAGTCTTTCGCTAATGTACCTCATATAGGGACCACAAACTGGAATCCTTTTTGCTTCCAGCACTAAAGCTCTTCTGGTTAAAAGACGACAGCCAAACATTTAATTAGCTTTCAAGCCCTGGCGGTCTCCAAAGTAATATAAATCCTGGCACTACATGTATGTAAAGCATAAATCTACCACTAGTAGATTTAAACTAGCTATAACTATACTGCTATAGCTCATGTTACAACTATGGCTCGCGACTTTTTCTCAAACTTCATTACATATATTGACATCACAAAGTTCCCAAGTCTTAAAAATAGATATTACAACAGCATCATGCATAAACAGAACTTTGCATGTCAAATCAGATTTCACTAAATTACATCATACATACATCACCTCAACAATTATTCAACTTCATGGAGAATGCCTATTTTGCAACATGTTTGATCTCAAAGCATTTAAACAAGTTGGACTCAGTTTCTAAGTTTACATTCTTGGGGAATTCCCATTTCCCCTTGTGCAAATCTAAAAGGTGCACATTGCACAAACAAACTTGGGGAATCCCTTGCTCTCCTTTTTTCATAAACAAAGGACATTCCCGTGAGAAATCTATTCTCAAAATTAAAATGAGAAAATACAAAAAAAATAATATTTTCAATCACAAAAATGGGGCTCTATAACAATACTAACTACCAAAGGTGTTCAACCTTTTCTGTAGTGAGAGGTGACGGCCCCTTTGATATTCTGCTCATGCTCTAAGACAGTTAACATCCTACGTCACTTTTTTTGTGCTGCGAATCCATTCATGCGAATCGTTATGGCCCACAGTATAAAAACTTATAAAGATTACATTGGCCCAGTGTGTAACAGTCAGGCCGACCCAATTCAATGTACCAGGCCCTAACAGGTTTACAAACATTGCTGTAAACTGGTCTTTACTGCTTGAATATATATACATCCCTTAAACCCAATGGATTGTTCCTAATGGGAGCATGTTGCTACGGCCTCAGGAGTTGAATAAACACGAGCTATACCTTTTGACCTCACAATGGAGATACCTCGGGGATAGGGGTGTTGGACAGACCACTGACCCTCTATACATGGATAGCGGGCTAGCGCGTAATTGAATAGGCGGCGATTGATATCAACCGGGACTTCCCCAGCGGCCATTATGTAGAGGGCAGAACATGAAAGGTCACCGTACTGATTCAATGCGAAGTCAATGCAACTGTGAATATTTCTGTATTTAAAGAAAAATTTAAATTTTATTAAAAAATGTGTGGTAGTACATCGACAAATTATGCCACATTGATAATTACTCTAATTGGCGCGATACAGAATCCTAAATGCTGGGATAACTTAATGTGTAGCCATATTGGAGTGCAATTTGTCAGTTATACAAATATATTGATGAAAGGTTGAAACAATAAAATGTCTGCAAAAGAAATTATGTTTGTGAAAAAAAATTGGTGTTATATTATTGGTGAATATTTTACGGGAAAATTTCAGTACCTCCCACTGATAACACCCACTTAACTCCCATCCCCTCTAAATCCACATCCCCTCAAAATTCAGTTAATCCGTCCCATATATCCCTCCTCCGCCTCATTGCATTTCCCCTCCCCTCCCATTACCTTCCTAGCTTCCACTTCACTTTGCCCCCCCTTCCATTTCCCCTACCTCCATCACTTCCTTCCCCTTCCCTCTCCTTCGTCTTTCCCTAATTCCCTTCTTCTCTTCCCTTCGTTGTTATTTTTATTCATTTATTTTTTTATTTTTTTTTTTTTTTTTTCTTTTTTTTTTTTTTGTTTTTTTTTTTTTTTTTTTTAGATTTTTTTTTGTTTTTTTTTTTTTTTTTTTTTTTTTTTAATAATCATTACCTTATCATAAGGTAAGTTGGAATTATTCGTCATTCCATCATTAATTCTTTCCTTCATGCATTAATGAAATCGTATTAATCAAATATGCATTTATCTTATGTTAGAACATGCTCTGCTATTTATTCACTGTATTATTTATTATTTCACATGTCCTCAGTTTGTTTCATATTTTTCGGAAATTTCTTCATTATTTCAGTGATGTCTGCAGGTGATTATTTTACATATTCTATGCACGCTTGAGTTCCCCATTTCCCCTCATAGCGATTAAAAAGAACGAAATGCACTTGCCGCGGCTCCATAGACATTCCCCATCCAATCCACAGCAAAAAGGACCCCTCAATAAACCTAACATGTAACTGCATCAAAAAGACACATTCAGACCTGGCTCATCTTCATACACAGCAACTACCGAAAAAAAGGACAAAAACAGAACAAGAAAATGATAGAAAAATTACCATAAACAGGATATCAAAAAGACACTAAAAAGTCAACAATGACGAGTCACAGAAACTTCTGATTCCCAAGTACAAAATGACACTCCCCATTCACTTACACGACTTACTAACGGAATGCCGGCAAATAAAAATCCCCTCCCTCCATTTCCCTCCCGTCCCATCTCTTCCCATTCCCCTCCTCCATTCCTCCCATCCCACTCCCTCCCTCCACCCTCCCTCTCCCTCCCTTCTCTTCCACCCCAATCCCCCTCCCCATCCCCCTTCCCAACATTCATCTTCCGAATTTCCCCCTTTTTTTAATTTTTTATTTTTATATTTTTTTTTATTATTCATTCATTTCGATATTATTATACCAAAATATGCATTTATCTTATGTTATAACATGCTCTGCTATTTATTTGCGGCATTTATTATTTATATTTAACATTTCTCAGTTTAGTTTCATTATTTTTTTTCGAAAATTTCTTATTTGTTCATTAATGGTTTGTTTTGAAAAATAACAAAATTCCTTTGTGTGAAAAAAACCTCTCGTTTTCCTATTGAGTAAATTTCAAAATTGACGTACAAGTGCCATTGAAAGTAACGCAGCGACGACGTGTTCTGCCCTATACAAAATGGAGGACAAAAATGTTCATTCTCGATCGCCGCCCCGATTATCCAAGTATAGAGGTCAGTGGTTGGAGGACATTTATTAGTATAACGGACAAGGGCGAGGTGTGTGTGGGTCATGGATACTCTTGCGATCCACAACAAAGCGCTAAATAGGTTCTGGTTTGTGTTGCTCAATCTATTTGATCGTTTGGTGAGTTTTTATATTGAAGAGGGATTGACCGCAATCGTCTGAATTCGGTTAATAATCAGGTTCGCCCCACGAGCACGCAAGAGCGCTTCAATACTACACAAATATTAATCAAAATTCCACATACGTAGTCTCTAAGTATTCATCATGGAGCGCAAACGGGCGCTATGTAGCTCTCGTAGCATGTTCACCTATACCACTGTGTGAAGTGAACCTTTAAAAGTTTCGGCGTTTTTCTTCGAGTCGAAAAGTCTCAGGACGACCAATACGTCAATAGGAGTGGCAGCATCAATGTGTTCTTCAATAGGTATCGGTGTGTAAGCTGAAAAAAATTCAATAGATTACTAGAAGTCAATAGAGCACTAGAACTTTGGGGTGAGTTGAATAGATCAAAAGGTGTGGCGCCGCAAAGTGATAGGAAATACAGGAATGGTGTAGCAATCTTTGACATTTTCTTCGTTGACATCGTAAAGGGGCACCTCAAACCCGGAGCTTCAACAGCCAAAACGTAACAAATTTTTCTTGGTCATGAAATATTGGACTATGAACATGGGAAATTCCCAATTTATGTCATTTTAGTTCGGGAGCCCAAGACATGATAAATCGGAAAAGGCTGTCATTCGGCTATAAAAGTTTGGTACTTCTATCTAGAGAGGAACATTCGTGTAAACAGCATATTCAAAATAGATATGTAAATTTATGGAATTTCGGAGCAAAATTTACCAGCGTTTCAGGAAGATATTACAGAATTTTCGGAGAATTTGCCTCAGAGTTACGGAAGAATTGGTATTTAAAGCCTTATCCGTAATTTTAAAAAATACAGAAGTTCTGAAATTTCGCGAAATTTCCGAAATTAACAGTTCAATTTGTTGTTTTGTATAATTTTTTATCATGGTGCGTAATATAAAAACCTCCAAAATTCAAATTTATGAAATAAATTATCACATTAAAGAATTCAAGAGGCATTTCTGATTCCATTTTGTTTGGTTTTGGTGAATTAAGAAAAAATTTTCCTTAAAGTTGTGTGCCGTTAATTTACAGAAATGTTAACAGTGTGTAATTAGCGATTTTGTGTAGCCTAGTTTGAAATATGTTTATAGCTTTTCAGAGCCCATTTTTAGCATTTAGACTGTGGGGAGATAGTCACTATATTCTTTTTCATTATTTTTTTCATAGGCTTACCTTTAGATTTTAATTGGGTTGGTAAGAAAAATTATACATCATTGTCTCACGATGTTGCTGATAATGATCGAATTTATACTCAGTTGCCAAAAAGCACCCATTCTTTTGCGCATTTTAAAATTCAAAAGACAGGCTTTCGACCAAAACACAAGTCAATCTCATTGCAATCCATCACTGCACTGATTTTGTATATTGATTTGTATATCCTTAAGGACATATGTCATGATCTGAATATTTGGAAATTTGGTATGGATGGAAAGTTAAAGTAACGTTAGATTACATATTAATCAAAATAAATTGAAAATAAATGTCCACATTTGTTGAGTATTTTGCCGACTTTAATTTCCGCCCAATAGCTCCTTTTCGAAAAACGATTTCGACAAATCCACATCGCAGGCAAATGGTGACGTCAAAGTGATGACTCATATCGCAGTAGTGTTGCCACTCCTCTTCGAGTGAAACTGCCAGAGGGGTAGGACATGCATCCTAAAACAGAAACAGCCTGAATTCAAATCCGGCATCAAACATCCGGCGCGACTCGATTGCTAGTCCTTTCAAAGACTTACGGTAGGATGGGCGCTATTACGCGTATCGGACGGTTACAACGACTCAGATTACCTAAAAGTCTAGCCTTGGTCCGAATATTATTAAATCCTAAATGACCTTATTGGAAATTACCACATTTTGCAGCGGGGTTAATTCCACAACCCCGACGATTTTGAAGTCAATTAATTTTATCCTTTATTTATCACTAGGGTTTAAGGGAGATTTTGTAATGAAACTGAGACACAGGCTACAATAGTAAATTGCACGTAGCAGTTCCACAAATTACCGTTTGGAAAATCCCCAAAGCCCCCCAAATCGAGCAGGTCGTTTCCTACCCCCTTGTGAACTGACGATCGATGGTGTTTATATCCATAATAATTAAAACACAACCCGAAATTGAAACAAAATATGTCATTCTGTAACGTATTTTCAAATTTTTTATTTTTAGCTTTCATAATCCATCAATATTACAGTTTCAGCAATGACAAAATAACAATCGAGGTCAAACACGCTGTTTGGTCACTCAATTGACGTCACGAGGGAGAAGCAAAATGGGGCGCTTTGATCAATGAAGTATGGCGAAAAAAATCCGCCCGTTTTCTTCGTAGTTTCTCAAAAAAGCCAAAAATTAAAAATTGCCTCGATTTTTGTTAATTTACTTCAAATTGGATTATTTTTTACGGGAATCGTGAGGGTTGTATGTACATATATTTTATGAATGTAAGTCAAACTGAGCTTGACAAAAAATCTTGACATATTTCCTTAAACTATAACATTCTAAGAAATACCCAATTTAACAATTTATATCCTACAAAATATTTAATCGGTACATTCGGGTTTGAAATTTCTGAAAGTTGAGAACTTGAACATATCTGAAATCCCCTTTGATTCTATGCCAAAAAGGATTTTTTGTTTAAGAATTTCGTCTTTTGTCTTTCTTCCTTCGGTAACGGTACGTATATAATGAGATTGTTAATTTGACTTATTACGAGTATCTGTTTCCAGTAGTTAAAACTGTGTTTTGCATCTCCGTCATATTTCAATATTTCACGACTATAAAAGGTCGTGTCGTCTACGTTTTGCGATGAGATGCCCGTTTTGGGGAGGAAGCGTATACCACTACCCTTCTATGAAGTTTATGGAAAGTGGGGAGTTGTTGCAAGGGAAAAGATATACTTGAAGATGAAAGGAAGGTGTATAAGAGTTGTGGATCAGTGATGCTGTATGGGAGCGAGCGAGAAGAAAGATTAAATATTATGTTAATTTTCCTTGATCTCATTTGGGTGGGGGTTTGAGGAGTAGGATTTTGCGTGGGGTCCTTTCACCTCTCAGCAGGAATGAGGTAGCATTTTACCATCCACTTCCATAGAAGTCAATGTTTGAAGTTAGTTGTTGGCAAATCAAACAATCGATCTAAATGTTAGCTTTGTATACACTTCTAGTGCATAAGTTGTTATTGTTGAATATCCATTGTTGTCAGGCATTTTAATCCTATGATAATGATCATCATAATCATCATGATAATTATGACGAAGGATTGCCGATAACAACGGATTTTTCTAAAAACACTACTTATGTTCATCTGTTATATCTTACAGCCCCTGATCACCAGTGGCTAGGGAATCATGGGAAGAAAGACTAACCGTTATTGTTGGCGGTTTTATATGCAGCGGACTTTTGATCATGGCAGCATTTGTAGATGACATTGTTCTGATGATGATATTCTTCGCTGGTGTCGGTTAGGTCAAAACCTTTCATTGGTTTTATTTGCAAATTTAAAATGAATCTCTATAAACGTAAAGGCTTTGACTCAGAGATTTCTAAATATAATTCTTTGTGTATTGATTAAAAATAGTCAACTAGAACTAAGATAGTCACCTAAAATGCTAAATTCCAAAGTTTGAGACGAAATCGGATTTTTTCGTTTTCATGGCAGTAAACATGTATGTATAGATAACTGTAGCATAGGAATAACTGTGTGTAACAAAAATTCCTAATTCGGAATTTTAAACCAAAGTTATATGATTTTCTTTATATGAAGGACAACGACTTTCAGCTTAGCTATTTCACACAGTGATTAGTACATGGACCAACAAATGTACATGCGAAAAAAAAAAACGATTTTTTAGAAAAGTAAGGGCGCCATCAGCTGGAAATATGCTAGTCAGCATTAACCAAATTCCTTTTATTTACGTTTCATGTCAGGTATTGGATAGTAATGGCCTGTATAGCCGTACTATAGCATCTCTCAGTATTTTGGAGACGGACTTACCCAACACAGCTATGGGGCTAACACTCACAGGTGGAGGGGTGGGAATTTCAATATTCCCACCTTTGGTGCGAATTATTTAATAGAAATGTATGGTTGGCGAGGTGCTATGCTACTTGTTGGGTCAAGGACGCGGATATAGTATTGTGCGGGCATTATTTCATCCAATTCAAGAAGCGTTTATTCCTATCTCGTCATCAAACAACTTGAAACGTATTTCCCCTGAAAGACAGGAGGAGCAGACTTCCCACAGAAATGCTTAACTGTGGCAGATAAGTTGATAGAACCACTCCATCAAACACCCATTTTCATGTCGATCATTGTAGCTAGTAGTTCTGCCACGATGGTCTATTTCAGGATGGGCCATATTTTTATTTCAACATTGCAAATAGAAAAAAAGGACTTTCGTCGACGAAGGCATCACTTATCATCCAGTTGGTGGGCTAGGAATCTATACTTGGACCCGTCTTTGTCCGGGGGTCATGTCAGTGACAGAGGTTGCATGCCAGCGCTTCAAATGGCCCTTCTAACTAATCTGTTCAACGCAACTGCCTACCTTCTTGACCAGTGGGTATTTCGCCTTATGGTCTTTATGTCAATTCTGCCCTTGTCAATGGTTTTGTGTTTGGGTCAGACATTGTACTAGTTTGCCAGTCTGCCACAGCAAGTAAAAGTAGAGTGACGCAAATGCCAGAGATGGATTATGGACTTAGTCTCGGTTCCCGGTTTTGCCATAGCGAGGATTGACAGGAGGTGTACTAATGGGTAAGTAAGATTTGAAGGGGTATGTGACCGATCAACGAGCTTGTTCTCCACTTTACATCATCAAAACTGAGATTTTTTATTACGGAAGTGAAATTAAGGCCAATGAAAGGTCTTTTTATGTTACTATGAACAAAAAGGTAGTTAAATACTACGCACACATACTGTCCTAGTAGGACGAATTCAAATTTGGTTTTAGTATTCATTTTTGTTTCAATATCCAAATTAGCTGGACTGATTAACTCCAAATTTGTAATAAGATTTTCGGCGATATGCTTCCTCTTGTGTGATGTGGGCCTGTTGGGTGTACTAAAATATGATTTAAGTGCTAAATAACATGTCTTACTTCATATTTAAAAGCAAAACTCCATACAAATTTAAGAAAGAACCTCAATAAAATTCATAGTGTGCGCTTGGATGTGTTGAATTTAGAAGACCAAATATTTAAAGATCTTGAAGAACTAATAATATAGAGGTGGCTATACAGGGGGAGAAGAAAAAATGATGATATTCAGATATTTTGTCCAAACTCTTCATTGATGCAGCTTTATCCCCTGAGCACTTTGACACCAAATTGTCAAATCGGTCAAAAAATGAGAAGTTGCCGACCCAAAAACGCCATTTATGGGAGGGGGGGGTCTGAGGGGGGTTGAAATGAATAAATTTGTCAATTACTGAATATATATGACATTTTACGCAATGTTGGTGTCTAAACATATGTATTGAGGTCAAAGAATCCATTTGTAAATGTTTTCAGCAGTTTTTGTGTCTAGATCTACCCGTTCGTAAAAAAAAAAATGAGCCGATTTTTGGTCCACTTCACTAGAGGGCGCTTTTGCCATATTAAAAGGTAGGTGCGCTTTCTGATTGCAATCATTGAAATTGTCCTAAAGGTGGTAGTTGATAATTGATAGTACTACTGAAAAAAATTTGAGCTCTTTAAACTATACAGTTCGTGTGCAGCCAGTTAATTGGACATGCATTCATACACAATTTTGTTTGCATAGGTTGTGTGTCGGTCAAACGGAACTTTTGCACCTTATCTTTCAATAGCGGACATTGCCAAATTATAAAAATGGCAACGTGACAAACAAAAAAAGAGCTATGTGTTGCTGAAATTTATGAATAACTTTAATACGGGCTTTCTCAATTCTCATAGAAAAATATCTAAAAAATCAGTAAGGTTAGGGCGTGGCCGGGCAAAGCGCCCTCGTGGCTAAATTTTACGTAAAATGGCTAAATTTATGAAAACGAAAAAATCAAACCTGACGGAATTCATCAAAAAGGATTCTTGACCTCAAATAAACATAAAATTTTAAAACCCTAACATTGCTAAAATATGGCACACAATTCCAGTAATTGACAAATATCATTTTTTTCAGACCCCCCTCAGGCCCCCCCCTCCTTACAAGGGCATTTGGGCGGCCCCTTCTCATTTTTGTGGCCGATTTTGACAAAATTGGTGGTCATAATGCTCAGGGGATCAAGCTACATCAAAATAAGAGTTAGGGACAAATTATCTGAAATTTAAAAAAAGAAAAAACCTAAAAAATTAAAAAAATCAAGGTTTATTTAATATCAAATCGTCGCATACAGGCCAACTTGCTAGAGACTGTACAACTTAATAATTACTAGACCGAAACAATGCAACTTAGAGGGAGCAGCTTAAAAACAGGGGCAATTATTGCAACATTCAAACCACACTACAAATCAACTGGATGCAAGGCTTGATGGTCATTTGCCCATGTCAAATGACCACGAGAGAATGATTACTTCGGTTATAATTAATACATGTTTTACAAAGTAAATCCCAAAATGACTTCCCGAAAAGTAGGCTTTAAACATGGACGGAATCTATATCTGGATTAAATATTGGTTAAAATACTTTGTACACGCGCGCGCACACATTACACTCACACCACACTCACACATTACACTCACACATTACACACACTTACACACATACACAACACACACTAGTGCGCACGATTTGACTCATTTTAAATTTTAAAAATGTTTTTATTTGCATTTTTATTTCCTTTTAAATTTTAGGATACTTCGTCGACATAGGCTTATTAGCTGGTCTTTCTCTTGGATTGATGTCATTTTCTGCAGCTATGATGTTTGCAGTTCCTATCTTTCAAACCACACTTTGTTGGAAGTGATGAATGAGAATGCGTTTTGCAAAAGAACAATCTTGTGATCGTCTGCATCATTTGACCAGATAGATTATGTTGCATAATCGCCATGTTCAAGCAGACAAGTGAACGACAAAAATGAGAGCTCAGCCAATGAGTGACGGAGTAACTGACACACATATAAAGTGTGGCAAAAATGATTGCAAAAGATTGTCAAACTTCACGTTGAAAACACTCCCACGCTCTGTTTGGGGAAAGTTTGTTTCAGGGTAATGCGCACGGTAAAATCTAATAGAAAAACTATTGGGGACGGTTACGCTCGCGGTTGACAAGCATTTGCAGTCGGCCTATCTTTTGGAAGATCCATTGCAAGGAGCGCATTCCTCTGAGGGATTACTGGTAGTGTATTCTCTTGTGCTTGGAATCCTGATTCCTATTTATAGCTACTCCAGGTCTCCGGTATTGTCAAAGTTCATTTATGGTATATGGTTTAAAAAACAACGGCTATTTGGAAATTGCTGAGAACAAACGACTAGTTTCAATATGGCTTCTGGTGTCCGTCGAATGAAAGTTGTACCATTATCACACACTCTTTAGTGCTGAATTACAGTTATTCTGGAGCAATGTGAATCAGAGCTATATAAAATGCATTTTTTAATCAATACAACTACATGAATTTAAACATTGAATGTTAATATGTTCACACTTCTTTGAAAAGTTATTTCACCAACGCCTTTTCAAAACTTGTTCGCTACCTACCAAGATTAATCCATATCCAAGTGAAAGTACTCAAACTACTAAAATTACATCCGCCACCCCACTTGATATGATATCATCTGGATATAGGGATCCAACTGGGATGGGGTAAACGGGATCTGATAGAGGGAATAATAGGCCATTCATACGTAATACATAGTCTAGCGGAGAATAACACAAGAAATATTTTTATTTAGGCGAATGTTAGATTTTTGCATCTTTCAGAATTCACCTCGTTTTTTCTACCATATTGAAAATCACTTAAAATGACTGAAAATCACTTAAATTTTAATACAGCAGCAAAATTGTTGAGAAAATAGAGATGTTGGAACCCTAAAGAGTCCAAAACGGATATGTTTTATTTTGTATCAATTTTTGCTAATATATTGTGCGAAAAATTACACAACTTTGGTAAACAGTAAGAAATAAGAAATAGGAACAAACTGTTATGTTCCCTAGGTTTACACAACTTGTGTTATTTATACGAAATAAAAGTTTGACTATGATATTGTAGACCGCGTTCATTGTTTCATTCCAATCGTTAAGGTTTCTTATCATAGTTTACCTTTTGTTAGGTTATTATGATGTATTTTCTGGTTCACGTCCGTTTCCGTACTTTTCATCATATAGGCCTTCATGTTATAAATCTTATTTCCATTGGTTGAGTTTTTCTGTGTCTTTTGTTATCTAGTTCCTGATGAAGGCATTTAATATTTACCCAGGGAGCAAGTTAAGAGTACCTGCTGACATGTCGAGATCCCAAAGCTTGATGGGTGTCAAAGTGTTCATTGACCTCAAAGGAATACCCCTAGGGTGCACAACTAACTTGCTACTGGGGCCTGAAAATGGGGGTCAGATTTGGGGAGGGGGTCAAATATAGTAAATCATATTCAAAGTATATCGAGTTTGGTATCAAATTAAAGGAAATTAATGTAGATTACTGAATATGGGGTTTACTTTTTCATTCATTGTAAAACATAACGACGTATATGTAAATTTACGTGTGTTTCACTTTTACGGATTTCTCATTTCACTTCAATTTTAACTTAAATTCTACCAAATAGTCAGGTAAATCTTATAATCCTATAAATCCGTAAATATCAAATGTTACAGCTATTGTATAATAAAATGCGTGGACTGCATTCAACGATTACCTAGAGTCGTGAGGTAGATTTTTCCCTTATGCCTGAAAATAGCGTGGAGAAATTTAAAGGCATGCACTAAAGAAATTAAGAACATTGCATACAGTACATTAGTTAGACCTTCTTTGGAGTACTGTGGTGCCATTTGGGACCCTTAAACAGCTGCTTTGGCATCTAAGCTGGAGGCAGTTCAACGTCGAGCAGCCCGCTTTGTGTGTAACCATTACAACTGGCAATGCAGCGTATCTGTCATGTTACAATTTCTACGTTGGAAACCATTAGCAGACCGGAGAAAGATCGCCCGGCTCGCCGCCTTCCAGAAAGCTTGCCAGGGTCACCTCGCCATTCCAATTGAAAACCTGCTGCACCCGGTAACTCGCCCAATCAGAAAATCACACAGTTAATCTTATATCAATATCTCAGCAAATACGGAAACCTTATATGCAATTTCTACCCAGAACATAACAGATGGAAAGCATTACCGGGCGCATTACCGGACTTGTACAAATCCAGAGGCCATTCAAAGAGCAAACTTCCAGTCATCTGGACTAAAAGTTTCGCTCACGTCACCCGCACACACGTCACCGATCGGTTTCCCACTATGGGTGTTGGATTGTAATTCTAGCAAGCCAATGAAGTTAAGGACTATAAATATTTAATTGTGAAAATATAGTGACCATTAAAGAGCTCAAAAATAAAAATAAAGAGCAAAAAATAAGTCGTTGTATTATTATGATATGTAAGATTTTTTTTTTTTGTATATTAGCAGGTCTGTGGATTGAGGTTTTTGGCCGAAAATCCTGAATTTGGTAACAGAATCCTGACAACAGCCTAAAATGACCTAAATGCTTAATCGGGGCTGAAATTAAAGTTGCGGAAAGTTTGACAATAAAAAATCCTGAAATAAGAAAATCCTGAAGAATCCCACCCCTGCATTAAACACCCAATTGAGAAAACTATTAATAATGCGAGTAAAGAGAAATAAATATAATCAAATATCCATAATTATATTGAATAAATGTGAGCATCATATTTCAGTGTGTGAATTGTGCGGTGAATTCCTTTCCAGGAATGTATCAAAAAGTGCTGCAGAAAGCGATTCCGAATTTATTTTATGAGAAAAAGAATAAATTTAATATTGTATTATGTTTTGGTTGATCAAGTTGATGCTCCAAAATGAAAGAAAGGCACCTTTAATTTTAGCACATGTTTTAAAACGTAACTTCCATGAAAAAGAATGTAGTGGCGAATGACAGGTGAAGTTTGTGCTGAGTTTTACAACCCCTAATTTTAATATTCAACCATTTTGAAGATAGAAATTAGACCCTATAAAGGTTTGAATTCTAAAGAGTGCCACGGAAAATGTCTGTGGCATGAGCATTGAATACCATCATTGTTATTTAGAGAAGGTAGAATTTGTTATCATTTTAACCAAGTTTTTTTTCCCTAAACGCTAATAAGGGAAATTTATGGTTAGTGTTTTAAAGAGTCTGTTTATATATCAGTAATTTTTATTTAGACTTGCGGGAATTGAATTGAATTGGGCTAAAGGATCGTGCTTTATTATATCCCTCATTAATTATTTCCGTACATGATTGGTTAAAAGTGCCGTCACATGACGCAACTATTTTCAAGAAAGAGAGCGAAAGAAAGAGATCATGGGGAAATAGTCGCCTATTTCCCTAGGGAAATAGGCGCCTATTTCCTTCTGACGTCAGGGAGAATAGGCCCCTTTTCCCTCTGTCACGATACGCGTGTACCAGTTTTCATGTCTCAGCTCCTTTACTGTGATCAATCCGGCTGTTGAATTAGGCACGTATCCATGCGCCATGTGTAAGTATTTATTGCTGTAAATTTAACTTTGACGCAGTATGAGGCCAATTTCACCCTTGACCGTCGTTTCAACGACCGTAACACACTTTCACAACATGTCGCGCCGTACACGACCGTTGAAAACCCTTCAACTCCGCGATTTTGTCCTCGTAAACGAAGATGAACTTGCTTCACAATTCATCGATACGGCGACTAGTGAAAATACGAAAGAAACAATTAAGTATTGTCTGTCAGTGGTCGAGAAGTTTTGTAAGGAAATTAACGACGGTGATTTCAATGTCATGAACAACGCTGATCGATCTCGACTTGTTATTGTCGCAGTTTGATGTTTAGGCCGGGGCACGGAAAACATAAAGGTGGAGTTGTACAGCACAAAAATCTTCTTAAAGCAGTCAATTCGGTACGGACGTCAGCGGTCATTTTCTTGTGCCGCAAAAGAAGTTGATATCGATAAATGGATCGGACTTTCCTCGGCAAGAAGGGCAGTCAAAGCCTTGATGGTTCGGCTCAAAGCAACTGGAAACCATTGGTGGAAGCATCACCCGCCAATACTAGATGAAGACATGACTCGCATTCAATCTAGCATAGATATCACTACTGCCAAGGGTTTACAGCAGAAGGTATTTTGTTTGATGTTATAATATATTTCGCCATCGCGGCCTGAAAACCTGAGGCAAATGAAACAGGAGATTTTAATCTTTTCATCCATCCCCGGCGAATCAAATGGAGTATTCCTCTCGTACCTTTGTACAAAGAATCACCCAATGATGATGAGGAAAGCCAGGGTGGTCGTATGTACAAAGTAGAAGGTAACCTCGCTGTCCTGTTGAATCTTTAAAGAAAATCAAGGAAAAGCTTAACCCGAAGTGTGAATGCTTGACAACTGCTTGACCATGCCGTTACGCGTCTCGCGATAGCAATGACCGCTCAGGCCACGATCAAGACTTCTATTAAAAACTTATGCCTCGCATGAGTGCACAACAAAACAGAAAATGTCGAAACCCTATCGTCACCAGTGAATCAAACTTCCATTCCAAAGCCTGAACAAAGAGTGTCAAATATGCTATAGTTGAACCATCGGACAATGACGTGGATCCAATGAGTGACAGCCAGTGTCAAAGAATCCTAAATGAATCAGTGAAAATCCAGGGATTCTTCATGATATCGCCAATACAGTTGCATCTCGCACAGTAACTATCAACCAAAGTCCACAAAGCCAAAACCTCAGCATGATCACCAACCAGAACCATGGACAACATGCCAACTTTAATTTCCATGGATGTGTGGTTAACATTTATAATAAGTAGACCTCATGCCTTGGGAAATTTCACTACCACACTGGTAGTGTGTACATATGTTGACATGTGAATTTTAATGTTTTGCGGTTTAATTGGAATTTTGAACCTCTGAAATCTTTGGAGACGTTGGAATTTGAACTTTTGAAGTTGTTAAACTTTTGGATGGAACATTTAATATTGTTTTATTGGAATTTGGAAAAGAAATGAAGACCTCAACAAGATGGTGAGTAAACTTTATTATTTTTCATATTTTTGCATATAGGCCTATTTTTGTTAAGTAGGCCTCAACTTCACTTTTAGCCAATCAATGAACAGAATATATTAATGAAGGATATAAAACAAATATTTAATGATCTTATTCGGATGAACTGGAGGGCTTGGGTCTATTTTTTGTTCCCTCGACCTTCGGTCTCGGGAAATAGTACCCCACGCCCTCCAGTTCACCTCGGGGGCCAATAGAAAGGTCAATATCCATTGCATTCAATGGGGCTTGACCTTGTTTCCCCCTACTTCGGTAAGTAAGCATTTAAGAAACTCAAAACTATTCCTTATTTTTATCCTATGAGCTCCATCTATAATTTGCACCATTTTTTGTCCAAATCGGAGTAATTTTTAAATTTGACCCCTGTACAACTGAAAATTACCGTTTGCATTGATTTTTGCTGTTTTTAAGCAGATAACTCCAAAACTTTCAAATACTGAGTAAATTTGACAAATTAGTTAAATAATGATCATATCAGTCATATAACATGAACATATTTCGTTTAAGGTGAGTTTTGAAGATGCCAACATTTTTTTAAATTTTTTTTTTTTAGTGTCGATGGCAGATTATTCCAATGAAGAGACCCATTGTCCTCACACTCCTGGATGCAATAAACTTTTGGGTTTCTTTGCATAATAATCATTTAGGTTTCTGGTATTATGACCATGTACGTTGAAAATTTTTGTAAAAAAATACATTAAAAATTGGTGGTTGTTGATTATTATATTGTTTATACATAAATAAGCCAAGATTAAGTTCGTACACATCGAACACTTTTAATATCTTGAGCTCTCTGAAAAGTGATCCGGAATGAGCAAGGTAATGTGATTTGGTGATAATCCTTACAGCCCGTTTTTTTAATTTTATACAGCTTTTCTAAATAAGAATGAGGAGTGTTGCCCCAATCTAATATACCATATGTAATGTGTGGTGAAATAGTTGTACGTTGTACAGTAAATACTATGTAAGACACGCTTTGGAATAAAATATTTCAACTTGTTAAGTATGCCCACATTACCTGATGTTGTATCTGACACAGCTTTATATGGAATTTCCACAAGTTCTCATCAATAATTACACCTAAAAACTTCGTATTGTTGACCCTATTTATTTTTATTTTTTATTTTTGTTCCATCTAATACAACATCAATAGATTTACTAGATTTAACCGATAACTTATTAGCTTTGAACCATGTCATCACTTTTTGTAATTGTCTATTAATTAATTCTATTTTATTGACCAAATTTCGGTCCGAATAGAGTATCGTCGTGTCGTCGGCAAATAAAATAAAGGTAAGAATAGATGATTAAGTATAACGTCGTTAATATACAATATAAAAAGTAACGGGCCTAATATCGATCCTTGAGGCAATCCACAATTTATGTTACAAATGTTAGAATTGCATGAGTTATAAAATACATATTGACTTCTGTTAGATAGGTAACTTAGGAACCAATTTAATACATTCCTTCTGAAACCGTACACTGTTAGAAATTTCCGTAAATTAAGAAAACAGATTTTCCGTAAATTTACGGAAAATCTGTTTTAGAAAACAAAAATAAAAAACAAAAAACATACAAAATGTTAATTTACGGAAATATTTCAAAATTTCTGGCAGCAATATTTCCGGACTTTTTTTTTCGTTCCGTAATTTTAAATTACGGAAAAATTCTGTTAAAATACACATTTTTTTCCATAATATGAGACAAATTTCTGTAAAAATACTGTCAAAGTTCCGTTAATTTACAGAAAATCTGTAAATTTACCCTAAAAAAGTCTGGAAATTCTGCTGCCAGAAATGTCCGTAAATTTACGGAAAATTTTCTAACAGTGGTAAAGTATTCCAGTTTAATGTATTTAAAGATGCCCTATGATTGATTGTATCAATCAAAGGCTTTTGATAAATCTAAATAGACTGCTAGTGTCAGTTCATTCTTTCTAGTGTCATTGATAATTTTATCAAACAATTCGACAATAGCCATTGATGTGGAATGATTTGGTCTGAAACCGAATTGCTTTTGTTTAAAATGTTGTGTTTATCAAGAAATCTCGTACACATGTTAAAAACAATCTCTCTAGAATCTTCGAAAAGCATGGCAAGAGTGAAATTAATTGGTCGATAATTAGAATACATATCAACTCTATCTTTTTTTATGAATTGGTGTAACTTTAGCTTTTTTAGGTCATTTGGTAGATTACCAGTAACTAATGATAAATTGAATATCATAGTAAGTGGTATGCTTATTTCCTTGGCAATTCTTTTGACTACGAAATTGGTCACGTCTCGTGACCCTGGACTTTTGGTTTGATCCAACACACTCATGATTTCAATTATTTTCTTTCTCTTGTTGGTAAATAGGTGACATAAACATGCATTTTGGTTTGGGCTTTGCAAATAACCATAGTTAAGTTTTATCAATGGGGTTAATTTTTTGCAGCGAGTTTAGAAACCACTTCTTGCAAATAATTATTAAATCATTACAATAGATTTTAGAAATTGGTTACATCGTCCCCGGTCCCTTATTAACAAAATTTAGTTTGTATGTTTGGTCTTTTCTTATTACGACCAATTTATGCTATTGATATTTTTCCACGTTCTTTTTCTATCATTTTTAGATTGTTGGAATTTTTCTCCTAATATTTGCCTTTTTAGCCAATCGAGTAAGACTGTGAGTTTTATTTCTTAAAGTTTATATTTATGGAGATTTTTTCCTCTTTGGTCGTTGCTTTGCATCCTCGCTGTTTATTGTATGAATTTACAATGCTTTATAATCCAAGGCGATATTGGCTCAGTCTTCCTATTAGTACTTTGCATTTAAAACTAAAGGAATACATTCATCAACCGATCGTTAAAAATGTTACGAATATAGTTGTAATCAGCTCTCCACCTTTGTACCATCTAAGATTACCGACCAGTTGAGTTTACCTAGTTTGTCTTTTAAGTTTTAATGATATATTATCCATCAGTATAATTTCTCCTTGAAAATTGGTTTTATTTGCTTTTTTTCGTTTTTTTTGTTTTTTGGCACTTTTTCATCTAGTTATTAGTGTAGTCAAGAAATGATCACAGGTCCGTTGACTAAAATAGCTGACGAATCTTCACCACAGTTATTAGTTTAATTATGTTTTACATTAGTGAATGCACTGTTTCCGGTAATTCGTGTAGCTTAGTTAGTGGTAGGAATTAGGGAATAGAGTACAACAGTTTAAGTATTCATGTATATGCCAGTGTGCATCTTCTTTAAGCAGATCCGATGTTAACAAAAAACAAACACAAAAAAAAAAAAAAAAAAGTCTCCCATAATATAAGTGATTTTATTTTATTGGATATCTTCTCTAGAATTGGATTATTTCTCCCAATGAAATTGGTCGCTGGGTGATGTGAGCTCTAGATTATCCACAACCATTAGATTGTTTCTCATTATCCTGTTCATTATCGTACAATACAAGATTCGACGTTGTTGTTGTGGCTTCGTCAGTTCAATTCTTAACTTATATTTGAGTGTCTGGGAAACATACATTACCAACACCACCCTTTTTCACTGATTTGGGGTTCTGTTTTTGTATTCACAGGTAAACCAGGTTGGAAATATATTTATTTGGTTTGTCATTTAGATGACAGTTTCACGTTTTTTTAGGGCCACTAAATGAAAATCTTTTGGTGGTTCTTTTGATACATATCGCTTTTAACCCTAAAAGCCCGGAAGCGGATTAGTACCCCCCCGACATTATTTCTGTCCGTATCTCCCTACCTTTTTATTTTTTTCACGCCTGAACTACAGGACTTTGTGTCCTTTTGAAGCCTTGCGCCTCGATTTAAGACCATTTTGAACAAAAACGGACCTACGGTTATTACGCGGCTTTACGGTAAATCGCGCACCTGCGTGCAGAAAAGCTATTCCGTATTGAAATTACACGGAATGCAGAAATCCCGTTTTTATTTGGGCGAAGGATACAGTTTACACTATGCTTTATATCATATTTATTTGACTTATTTGTACGTAAGAGCATGTGTGCGCATCCTTTGACACACATCATGGGCCAAAAATCCCCAACTTTTTGCTTGAAAAATGGCGAAAACCATGATTTTGCGATTTTTTTTCTAGATTTTTCGCATTTTTCATGACGTCATGTTGACGTCACTGTTGCACGATCATACACGGCATGTTTGTACTTTTTTTAGTATCGATGGACTCGGGACGGTCATAGCTATCCATTAGTCCACACATAGTTCATCATCGTTTCCGAATACTTGGGGGCCCCCGGCGGTGAGATGGGTGCAAAAGCCCGGCTCTTTTAGTGGTTAAATGTCAAGTTCTTGCTTCTAAACTCTAGGTTGAATTAAGAATCGAAAATCATGACTTCTGAAACAAGGTCACTTTTCTTTAAGTTGAATCTGGAGATTAGGTTAGACTGTCCCCCAGTCTCGCTCTGTCTTCGGATTCATGGACGTAGAGTCAATTGACACCTCTCAAACTTATTTATTTGGAAGTGCACTTTTTACAACAGTCACACTCACCAACACGATGCTTCCAGTGTATATACAAACAAATCAAACTAAAATCTAAAAAAAAATCAAATCACCGGGCTGGACCCTTGGACATCATTCCTCGTAATACTGCGCTGACACCTTTTTTTACCCCTATGGCCCACCAACACCACCCTCATACAGAACCACTTCGTTCCATATTGGACAAATTCAAAATACCTTTGCTACTTTACTCAGTCTTCCATTACCAGTCGTTTATACCAAGGCCCTGAAGGGTTTATGTTAGGTATGGACATGGATTAACCGCAGATTGTTAAAAAAAAAGCAGCATCAACATCATTTTGATATCTAATGGGATTAAAAATCATATCATTGTATTTAGCAAAAGTCATACTCATCCTTGCGATGATTACCCTGTTTACTAAGTTTACTCGTTGCTATTAGAAGAGTTTAATGCATTGTGGTTTGAACACTTGCACTCTACATGTGTATGTTGTTTGACTCGAAGTTACACTCGACATGAAATACCAAGTACAGGGTACAAAAGTAACAATAAACACAAGAATATATTAATAGTATTTTTTTAAATGATGAATACATCAGTCGTGTAATCACAAGAAAGGTTGGGGAAAGTATGGACAATGAAGGTAACAAACAGAGGCAAAAAGGAAAACGATGAAAGATTGGAAAATAACAAAGCTGGGCTTGACCCAAGCGCCTGGGTCTCAAACATAACCCGGGAGCTAGCGAATTTGTAACACATCTCAAGTACAACAAAAGTGATTAAATAGTAACCCCTACAGGGATCCCATAAATGTATTCTTAAGTGCTGCAAAATGGTGCCTTAAGGAGTAGGGGACAAACAAACGATTGTACAGGGTTCAAAAATTTTTAATTTGATCCACTCATGTTAAAAGTCTAAACCACATTATGTTTCTCACCATAAGGATTCAGAAAGTATAGTTGTACGAATCTAAAGTTTCAGATTATAGTCGAAAAACCGCAAAATCAATAACCAGTGTCATTTATAGCCACATAGAATGTTTATTTTTTTCTCAGATTTAGGCACTAATCATGGGATTTACTAAAACATAAAAATATAAAAAAATCGTTGACAAATCAGGTTATTGCATGTCTGTAAAAGTAATAGTATTGTCACAAATCCTAAATGTCCGAGTTCTACAGTTTGCTAAGACTGAAAGCAATCTCATAAGGACAAAATCGGGTATATTAGTCCCACTACTAATCTTATAGACATTTGCGTCATACGAATTGTTTAAGATTTAGATGGTTAATCACTAGCTGTTTTCATCCTATAATGACATAGTCATGTTGGAGAAAAAATATCAAGTATTCTATGGATTTGTTCGATCACTTGTTAAGGCTGTATCCTGCATCATGCATCACAAGTTAGCCTAAAGTTAGCATAAAGGCGTATTGTACTATAAATAAATAGAAACCACATAGGTGAAAATAAAGCAGTAAACTATGCGGTGTGAAAGGGTACTCAACTTTGGTAAAGAGGCATTCAGTAAGGGTTATTCATTTGTAAACTTTTTGCAGACGTAGAAATGCACAGAACGAAATCATTATTATACAATATTAAAGGGATATTTCAATCAAAGCACCGCCAACAAAAACATCATACATCAAGATTTTAAAATTATTATATAAGTAAAGAGTTAGACCTCATCATAATACCTGCGTCCAATTTCACATTTAGATCAGCTGATACTTAAGGACAGTGTCAACCCTGATTTTCTGCGTATCTATTTTGTTTTGTACTTCCTGGCAAATATTTGGATTATATGCATGTACAAGAAATTGGACTGATGACCTATGGTGGTCATCAGATTAAGGTAAAACTGTTCCGTTTTTTGAGATCAATACTAAAAAAACATGATTTCGCCCTAAT
The DNA here is from genome assembly GCA_023653785.1 of Ophioderma brevispina. NCBI lineage: Eukaryota > Metazoa > Echinodermata > Ophiuroidea > Amphilepidida > Ophiodermatidae > Ophioderma > Ophioderma brevispina. Next base: position 25,221 of record JAMKCH010085214.1, read on the forward strand.
GTTTCAGACAGCATAACAAAAACAATTTGAATTTTCATGATTTCTATGTTATTTTTTTCAGAACAGGACAGATTTGTCTAGGGACGTTTCTTCATTTGCTTAAAATAGACTTATTTTCGGAAAAGTATAAGGGAAATGTCTACAACATGTGATCTTACTTTCTTTTCCAAATTTTGACGTATTATTGGAGACCTCTTTAGTAGAAATCGAACAATGAAAAATTTGAGAAAACCGTCCTAGAGAAGACCGCTCATATCGTAGGACAGTAAACCGTTACATTTTACTTCGTATTTTTTGAGTTATCTGTCTGAAAATTTGCCATATTTTGCGAAATAATTGAACATTGAGAAAATCCGTTTTTTAGTAAAAAAAAGGGGCTTTTCACGCATCTTCAAGACATGTCTCTTTCTGGAATAACTTTATCTTTGAACTTCAAAATTGACATGCGTGCAGTTGATGATACATCTTTATGCACTACTTGATATCAAACATCCTTTGTCTCTAACTCCAGAATCAGAAGAAATTGAAATTTCATCTGGTCTAATGTAGCGCTTTGTTTACATTTTCAAATCCTATTCTTTCGTTTTTCCAAGATGCGTTCGCGCAAAAGTACATTAAAACACGCAGACGCTTCATTACTTCAGTAAAAAAAAAAAAAAAAAAAAAACAAAAAAAAAAAAAAAAAAAAAAAAAAGAAAAAAAAAAAAAGAAAAAAAAAAAAACAAAAAAAAAAAAAAAACAAAAAAAAAAAAAAAAACAAAAAAATTTTACTTTTTTTAAAAAAAAAAACAACCAAACCTCCACCAACCTACCCTAAAAACCACTCCAAAAAGTGTGTAACAAACACACATCCTCCACTTAAACCACCCATAATAAAAACACCCCAAAACACCGCACCACCCACGAAAACACCCACAACATAATACAACCCCCCCCCACACCCCCCAAAACACCACCATTCCCACAAAACAAAACACAACACCCCACCACCCCCCTTCCATCACCAACACCACCAACCATCCCTCACCACAAAACCAACAAACAAACTCCACAACCCAACACCAACCCACAAATCACCCACACCCAAAACACACCCAACAACCCACATTCCCCGCGCGCGACTCCGCGCTGCTGCGCCTTGCGACTGACGGCGTACAATGTGCTTAAATTCCCGCCGTTAAGACGTCATGTGGTCTTTTGTTGTACTTTAAATGTAAATAGTAGTTTTAAATCGTCCAAATAAAGTACAGCTCATTATTGTCTGCAGTGGTAACCTTTGTTGGACGATAGAACACCCAGTGATGTTTAAATGGTGCGAAAATCAGAAATTCGTGTGAAAACAAAAGCCCGACGGTTGACACTACCCTTAAGATATTGCAATATTTATAGTCTATTGCTGATAAATCAAAAAGTAACACCATAATAAGCATCCCGAGCGGGGGCTATAACATAAGGTAATCTAAATAGACAACATTTTTGAAGTTAGAAATATACAGCACGATCATCACAAGATAATTAAGCAAATTCGAAATGCCCTCTCTAGAACAGTCTTTAAAAGGATTTACCATGTATTCGCTACAGACTTGAAATCTTATGTTCGCTAAAGAAACGGTCTTATCTGTATGTTATGTGTGTGTTTGTTTGCATGTGTGTGTCTATTTGGGTTTGTACGAGCGCTTGTGCGTTTGTGTCGCGTATGTGGGTGACCTGTCGTTCTATGGCGTTAATAATGCGGTGCGCGCGTGTGTGTGTGTGTGTGGCGCCGTAAGTGTGTTTGTGGGCCGTTGTTGGTGTCATAGCTGTGTGTGGTGTGCGTGTGTGTGCTGCGCGCAACGCTTGTGCATGTAATGTGTGCATGTGTGTAGAGCACGCGTGGGAGGATGTACGTTTGGGATGCGGCGATGTAATAATCACCTTGTTGTGTGAGTCTTTGGGATAACATTATCTAGCTATTGTCTTTCCTCATTAGTCAATCCCCGTTTTTCGTCCCCACCGTTTTTCTAACACACCCATAGATAGATGTAGAAAACGGGCTTTGAGTGAACAGGGAATCAAGCTTATTTAGGCAATGGTGGTGTTGTAGTTAGTGATGGAACCTGTACCCACAACGCTTAGTACGTAATAATGCATGTGATAGCAACGTGTATGTAACAATGTGCTACAACGATATATACCGCATAGCGAGAGTTGTTGTGTGTGTGTGGTGTTGCGCGCACGCTCTGTCTTTATGTGTGCATGTTGTAGTACACGGCGTGGGAGGAAATGATCGGTTTGGGATGCGGCGATGTAATTAACACCTTGTGCATGAGGTTTTGGTAAGATAAGCAGGACTGTGTGGTTATGATGGAGATCGATTGGTGCGTGTGAAGTAGGTGGGTGTTTGTAAGGTAGCTGCACGTTTAGTGTGTGGCATCGTTGAGCTTTGAAAATCACGTCAAATAGCAAATCCCCGTTTTTCGATCTCCGTTTTCTACACACCTATACTATAGAAGGTAGAAAACGTGATCGAAAACGGCTGTGAATACTCAGATTTTTTCTCTCTGCTATGGTTTTCTCATTACAATCCCCTTTTTTTCGATCGCCCGTTTTCGACACACCTATATATAGAAGGAAAACGGGGATTGCAAACGGGAGCAAGCGTATTTGCATAATGTGTGAAGGTGTTAGACATGTGTGTTATGTGTGTGTGTGGTGTGTATGGGCGTGTGGTGTTGTGTGTGTGCCGGTGTTTGTGTGATTTATGTGTGGTGTTGTGCTGGTTTGTGTGGTTTGTGTTCCCGCCCTCGCCGGCACGTGTGTGCATATGTGTAGTAGCACCTGGGGCTGAATTACCAGATGGTGCGTTTGATGTGTGGGATAAGCAGAGGTACTGTGGAAGTGTTGTGTGGAGATAGACACAGTGCGTATGAACTGTGGGTTGGCGGTTTGTAGGGTAGGTCACGAGTCCATACTATAGGTGATGACAATCGATTGAGCATATGAAATCATGACTGTACGCTCATATAGCGGATCCCCCGTATTTTACGGGTTGCCCCGTTTTCTCACACCAGTATAACAATACAAAGGGTTGGAAAACGGGGATTGAAAACGGGGATCAAAAGCTTTTTTTGCAAGTGAGTGTGTAGTGGGTGACTGAATGTACACAAAAACTTTGATACATGTATAGCCCTATACATGCACGTGTAGGCAAACCATACAATGATAACCAATTGATCATAGCAAGTGTGTGCTTGTGTTTGTTGTACGTGTGAGTAATGTGGGTGTGTGTGTGTGAGTGTGTTGGGAGTGCGTGTTGGGTACAGTTCGAGCGGCGTAACGCCCGTGTGTGTTTGATTCGCGTGTGGTGTATTTGTGGCGCGCACGCTCGTGCCCGTGTTTTGTGCAGAGATGAAGTAGCACATGGGGTGGGAGGTTTGTACACGGGCCTTCGACACTTGTCAAAAGCTTTGATCCCCGTTTTATCCATCCACCGTTTTCTACTTCTTATATAAGGTGTGTAGAAAACCGGTGATCGAAAAACGGTATTCAATCACCAAAGGCAGAGAATGACCAATCCCCGTTTCTACTTCATATTAGTGTAGGTTGTAGAAAACGGGGATCGAAAAACAACGGGCTCCAACGCGGAAGCTCCGTTTTTCGTCCCCGTTTTTCGGTCCCGTTTTTCGATCCCCGTTTTCAACACCCCCAAACAACCTGAATTGAAAACGTATTTCTGCCATTTCATGGACCAATTCGCTTTTAAACGGAATTAGATGAGTTTTCTATTTGACTCACTTTATATCCATATAGAAATATCCGTCCATACACACCAAATTGCCATGTGCAGCATCTATTACAAAATGATTCCCTGCCACTGAATGCATGTGGAATGTTTGGAATAGCCGCAGCCATTCATCACTAAATATAATGTTATTTTGATGTATTATTGGCCCATATGGTACGAACCCTGCAGGATTGCTTTGCGGCACTCTTTGGTGTGCCCCGGTGCTCCGGCCCCGGCTACGTCATCCAGAGTGAAAATCGGATTCATCTAATTCAGCACCTATGTACTTTTAATTTTGCGAGGGATGGGTTTGAGCAGATAGACATCCGCCTATATGAAGTAATTTTTTAAGTGTATATAAGTTATAATACCTATATATATTAAGTATATATATATATATATATAAACTATCAATATATATCTATATATCATATAACATATATCTATATATATCTATAGATTATATAGATTAAACACATAAGCTGTCGATTTTTAAGTCTTAGTTCCCCTTTAAGTCACATGACCGATTCACATACACTGTCCCCTCACTCTATTCAAAACAGATTGTGATGTCAACGAGAAAGACATAATTTTTATATTGTAAACCTGTAAAAGTTTCCTATGGATACTATGACGAAGTATAGAATTAATAGACGATTAGAAAATCTATGATGACTATTTATTTCATTTTTTGTAAGTATTAAAATGGTCACCCTATAGACTCACAAAATTTTATCACAATTCCACCTAGGTCTAGTAATCTAAGTCCAGCACTTTTACCACTAGTCTCTCCTCCAAGCCAAGTAATATAGCCGGTGGATTTTTTATGAGGTCGAGTAGCCGGGGGCCACTTGTATTCACAGTGATATGATGCTGAACATGGACTTTCAAATGTACCCTAAACACGAATTAGTCACCGACTAAAAAACAAGCTTACACCATACCCTACAACAAGTAATTCTGACTGTTTTGATACCCTCAACAAGTACGCATGCATTGAATCGTAATATATCAACCCTTATTATCTTGCTTGCTTTACTTCCTCGTTCCGATTTACAATATTTGATGATTTTGATCTCTGCTTGTGAGAATCTAACATGACAATTTCACGGTTAAGAAAAACATACCCTTTCTTTTCATATTTTGCTGTTTTTTGACACCCTAAACGATGTACGTTTGGGATGCGGCGATGGAAGTCACACCTTGTGGTGAGTTTTTGGGATAATCGGAGGTTTGTGAGTTATGTGGAGATAGATGGGGTGCGTGTGCAGGTAGGTGGGTGTTTTGTAGGTAGTCACGTTTAAGTGATGCAATTCGGTTTTGAGCTTTGAAAATCATGACTGTACGCAAATAGCAAATCCCCGTTTTTCGATCCCCGTTTTCTACACCCTATATATAGAGGTAGAAACGGGGGATCGAAAAACGGGGATCTGATATGATCTCTCTGCGATTGTTTTCTCATTAGCAATCCCCGTTTTCTATCCCCGTTTTCTACACACCTATATATAGAAGTAAAAACGGGGATTGAAAAACGTGAGCAGCTTTTTTTGCAAGGGTGAAGGTGCATGTGTGTATGTGTGTTGTGCTGTGTGGCCGGGGTGTGTTGTGTGTGTGTGTGGTGCCGGTTTTGTGTGTTTATGTGTGGGTTGTGTGGTGGTGTGTTGTGTTAGCGCCCTCGCACGTGCACGTGTGTGTATATGTGTAGTAGCACATGGGTGAATTCCCTTGTGCCGTATTGTTGGTTGGATAAGCAATGTAATGGTAGGTTGTGTATAGATAGACATCGTGCGTGTGAGGGTGGGTGGGTGGTTGTAGGGTAGTCACTAGTCCATGAAACTATACACGGCCGGATTCTTACTCACGTGTAGCCTATACGCAGCTACAACACCATGTCTATGCGGCAGCCTACTGCAACAGTACACACGGGGCTATTGCCTGCTGTAGCTGCAAATTGGCTTACAAATAACGTTATTAGGTAGATCAGTACATTTGGCTACTCTGCTTTACCTACCCAATGGCTACCCTGTAGTTGCCCACTAGTTGGGAGAAGGTGGATGGTGAGTAGACAGTAGCGGAGTAGACACGCAGCTACCAAGGTAGCCACCCCGGTTACCCACGACGTGCCATTTGAGAGTGGATCAAATTTTCCTGAAAATGAAGGGCGCTATACACTTGGGCTCCGTTTAGCATTTTTTGAACGTTTTTTTAGGAAAATCATTACGGAAATTCAAATCGGGCATCATCAAAAACCCCCGTATACCCGTAATGTAAATAAAACATGCAATATAGTGCAAAAATAATCAAAAACAAATTGGCCATGAGAAATCCCGCGCGCGCTGAGAGCCGGTGTAACCCGTAGCTACTCCACGACGTTGCGACAGCCGCTGTGTTACACTATCCTCCTATGCGGCAAAATACCGTAATCCTGGCCGGCGAGTGTACGTCTAGTGGTTAGGCAATCCCTGTCTACTCCGTGGTAGCTGTGTGGTAACAACAACCCTGAAGAAATTGGCCGTGTATGTGCAATCCGATTGATCTATTAAAATCTATGACTGTACGGCGATATAGCGGATCCCCGTTTTTCGATCCCCGTTTTCCTACACACCTATATCTAAGAGGGGAAACGGGATTGAAAAACGGTGATCAAGCTTTTTGCAAGTGTGTGTGTGTATGTGTGAATGTACACAAAACTTGTACATGTAGGCCTATCCTGCACGTGTACAAACCGTATGTAACAATGTAGCAAGTGTGTGTTGTGTTTTATGTGTGAGTATGTGGTGTGTGTTTTGTATATGTGTGAGTGTGCGGTGCGCGCGCGTGTGTGTGTGTCGCGTGTGTGTATGTGTGGCGCGCACGCTCGTGCACGGGTGTTTGTGTGCATGAGTGAAGTAGCACATGGGTGGGAGGGGGTGGGATGTGTACACGGGCCTTCACCTTTCAAAAGCTTGATCCACCCCGTTTTCCAATCCCCGTTTTCTACCTATTATAGGTGTGTCGAACGGAGATCGAAAAAACGGGGATTAATCACCAAAGCAGAGAAATGACCAATCCCCGTTTTTCAAAATCCATCCCCGTTTTCCTACTTCTATATGTAGGTGTGTAGAAAAACGGGGATCGAAAAAACGGGGCTCCAACGCGGAAGCTTCGTTTTTCGTCCCCTTTTTTCGATCCCCCCCCGTTTTCTACACAACCCCCAAAAAACCTGAGTTAAAACGTATTTCTGCCATTCTTTGCGACCATTCGCTTTTTAACGGGGGAAGTAGAAAGTATTTTCTATTTGACTCACTTTATCCCGATAAGATATCCGGTCCCAACACACCAAATTGCAATGTGCTCTCTCTTAACAAATGAATTCCCTGGCCATGAAATGCACGTGGAATGTTTTTTGAATAGCCGGCCATTTCATAGATTTTTGATGGTTTATTATGTGCCCATATGTAGAACCCTGCATGATTGCTTTGCGGCATTCTTCGGTGGGCCCTCGGCCTCCGCTACGTCATCCAGAGTGAAAATGGATTCATCTATCAGCACCTAATTACTACTTTTAAATTTGAGAGTGAAGGGTTTGATAAGCTGAAATCATCCTATATGAAGTATTTTTATGTATATAATATATATATAATATAGACAGCTAGTAACCAGTATTTTTTTACAGGTGACTATCTTGGAATTAGAGTGCTCATCCCATTAACAGGAGAGTCGTAAATAAATTGCAAAGTTAGACCTCTGGAAAGGCCACCGTTCCCTGAGTTTCACGGTATAACCCTCACTTACGATCACCTGGTACCGTCTCACAGAGATCGGTACCCAGAGATCGTAAGTGAGGGTAGACCGTGAAACTCAGAGTAGCGGGTACCTTTCCAGAGGTCTATACTTTGCAATTTATATTATATATTCTCTTATTAGATATATATATATATATATATATATATATATATATAATATATATCTTTATATATAATATAAATTGATGAACCTACTGGAACGGTAGTTGTTACTCGGAGTTCACGCTTGTGCGATCATCGCACAACTGGCTGCTATTTCGGTGGATGCGAAGAATTATACGGTTTTTGCGGACGGCGTAGAGAGAAGTTGGTGGTCGTAGCGGGGCGGCATGAGATGGAAGGTGACAAATTGGCGGACGGCGGAGAGATATGGTAGTCGTAATATCCTAGGTGATGCTGGAGTGGTGGCTAATTAAATTTGTTCCGTGGCGGCACTTGGATATCAGTTCGGTCGCTTGTTGAGTAGTGTGCGTTTGTCGGCATTGATGATAGTCAGCTTCTCGATGAGGCAGAGGTCGTATTTTTTGGTTCCGCTGGAGTACGGTCGGGCGGTGGCTGATACGATTGACCATGTGATGTCGTATGTTGGTTGTTCTTCTTGAGGCTGCCACACGTACTGGGAGAGTTCTGTGCTGTTCTGTGGCTTTTTCATTTTCCTGAAGGATGTCTTGTTGTTGTTGAATCTAGTCTTGAAAGGTGGTTTCGTCAGTCCCGAATGTAAAGTTTGGGGGTTAGGTCCCCCTGTTCGCTACTTGACTTCGGCGCTGTATAAGGCCCTATTCAGTATAACATTTACACTTGGAACAAACTGTAGTGCATCATGGGAAGGGCAAGGTTTGTTTTGTATAGGACCTTGGAAACTTTAAACTGAAGTTTTTATTTCTTAATTGTCTATATAGTTCTTAGTTTGTTTTTACTGTTTTTATAACCTTGTTGTCGATCCGAAGGAAGAAGATAATAACTCGAAAGCCTTGACAATAAAAAACATTTTTATACATGTAGGCTACGTCCACTGCATCTAATTTCTTCCTATTATATATATATATTAGAAAACATAAGCTTGTTCGATTTTTAAGTCTTTAGTTTCCCCTTTAAGCCATGACTCGATCACATCAGCTTGTCCCCCACCTATTAAATAAAGATTGTGGTGTCAAAGAAAGACATAATTTATTTTAAACCTGTAAAAGATTCCTTTGGATACTATGACCAAAGTATAGATTTGTAATCTAGAAACGACTATGATGACTATTTATTTAATTTTGTTGTAAGTATTAAAATGGTCACGCCTATAGACTCACAAAATTTTATCAACAAATTAAACTATGTCTATTATCTAAGTCCAGCCTTTTTACCACTTAGTCTCTCCTCCAAGTCCATTAATATAGCAGTTGGGCTTTTTTAGTGAAGGGCGTAACCCCGGGGGCCACGTTGTATTCAAGGTGGATATGATGCGTGAACATGGACTTTCAAAATGTACCCTAACCACGTATTTTGCACCGACTAAAGAACACAAGGCTAAAACCTACCCTAAACAAAGTATTTTTATCTGTTTATGATACCCTCAACAAGTACTAATGCATTAACCGTATAATTTCCCCCCTTTATTATCTTGCTTTGGTTTACTTCCAGTTCCGATTACAAGATTTTGGATGATTTGATTCCCTGCTTGATGATATAAAATGACAATTTCAAGGTTAAGAAAAAAACTACCCTTTTTTTCCATATTTTGCTGTTTTTGACACCCTAAACGATGTACGGCGCGCGTACATTGGCCTGTTGGAAAAAAGCCACCTTTTTACGGGTGAACCTTTTCTTGTTCACGCATAATTTCCACCTTTGAAAACAACTGCCCCCCCCCCCCGTTGTCTGTAAGCACACATCACTAGTGAGTTACAATATCCTATCCTCCAAAACACAGTTTCAGTGTTTTTGTACTTATACATGTCATTGACATGACTGGCCGTGTGTGCTCTGGGCATCATATATCGAACCCAAAAACCCGGGGGTGTATTTCTTTTTTTACACTGAGATGGAAGTTCCTGAACTGTGCCATGGGAGTTGAACACTCTAGCTCATAGGTGACTCACAACTGGTATGTAGAACTAGCAGCTGGGCATACAATTGTTAAATGTACTTTGTATATTTATAACGTAATAAGGCTATTGTCATAATTTTCATAGTAGGCAAATACTATACACGTCACTCTTTGAAATTATATAGATGCTCTTGAAATTTTAATATCCAAGGATAGTCAACGCCCATAAAGCTGAATAGATAAAACATTAAAATGATGCTTCGACATTTAAACTCATTTGTCGTTCTTCTGCTGGCTTCAGTGAGATTATTAATTATCGTCTGAGGCTGTGTTTGAGGCCTTTAGGCACCCATCAACATCCAATGATGCTTACAACACTCTCTTCTGTGTGATTTATTTATCGGTAAGTTTTCTAAAATTATTTTGTAAATCATTGGTGGCACTGTGACCCTGTGTGCTAAGTAGAGTTTAAATTGGTTTGTTAAAGGTTTGTACTGATTTTAGAAGATCCTATTTTGATTGGTTTACTCAGAGCTTATACAATGCCTATAGTTCTCTCTAAAATCAGATCAGTTGATGTTGGGTCCCCCTTGACCCCCCTACACGTGGTTCAGTTTACATAATAAATTTAAGGGGCTCAAATAAGTGGCCGATCCCTTGGGTCAGAAAATTATATAGACGCAGAAGGAAGAAGAAACAGTCCCATGTTGTAACGAGAGATCTTTTCGAAACAAAATGTGTTAATTTCTTTTGCTTATGTAGCGCAATAATTTGAAATATTCGTCATGATTTTGCAGTCTGTTTACTTGTGCCCCGGTGGAGTTTTTTACAGAGACAGTGTCTTGTGTGTGGGAGTATGTTGGAACCTTGTGTTTAGACCGACGGGCAGATCTCGTGATTTTGCAAAGGTGGGGGATTCCTGGAAGTACAAATTTTTCCGAAATAAATTTCTAAATTATTAAAAATCAGTTTCTACGTGTGTTTCCACGTCTAGTCTGCTCATATTTTTTTGAAAATGAAACTAATGTGTATTCAATTGTTTGTTGTGTTAGTCTATCTGACCCTGGCAAACAAATTAAAATGATGAAAAACATAAAAGCCAGTAACTCCACAACAACGGACTTCTGGTTGGTACAATACATCCAATCTATAAACCCACAAACCGGAGTCCCTCTTTAAAAAAAATAAAGAAATTAATAAGGAAGCCGCACTGAACTCAAAAAGAAAAGGGCACTTTTCGGTTATGCCCAACAGAATTATTTGAATATCACCTGAATTGAAAGAGATATAATTTCATGTGTTTAAACACAACCCTGCATACAATCAATCCTCTATTAAAGGGGCTGGTTCCGAATGTGTCTTTTGGGACCCCCTGGCCCTGATTTACCCGGAAGTTAGTATTCGTGTTTTGTATCAGATGAAAGGCCGTATTTTCTCATGTCGTCCTGAAATTGAGCCTCAAATTCATGTTCATTCCCAAGAATAGAAAACAAAAAACCGCCGTTTTAGAAAAAACTGGTTAACCATCAATATTGGCACAGTATTGAATATGGCTTTGCAACACATGCATTATGCGGCTACCATCAAAACCGCAAGTTGGTGCCCACGGTACTTGGGGGGTGTTGTGCAAGTGACCAGGGCTCTCATTTTCAAGAACACAATACACCTAGATCGGAACAAGCAATGGATTGCAATCATACTTACTAGATTCATTAAAAGGATGAAAGTGAGATTAACCGCATGTTTATGTATGTAGAAGGAGGTGATCTATATGCATGATTCTAGCAGGGTCTATGACGATGCGAAACTCAATTCAATGGCACGCGGGATCATAGGCTTGCACAGCCAATACGTATGTCGAACACGCGGGGTCGAATGTACCAATGAAAACATGAGATTCGATCCACTTAACTCAACACGTGTGCATGTCCTCTACGGAATAAAGCGAAACACACGTAACAATGATAGATATAACCTACGTACTAAAACACCAATGCGTGATTGGCTAATTTCGAATCCGCGGGATGAAACCAAAGTTCTGTCGCAGTAGCCAACATACCGCGCGGATCAAGAAAATGATACAACCCGAGTGAATTGCTTAGGACAAATTATATAGAAAATCGGAGAAACTGAATGGCGAGCATTGAATAAAATAAAGACAAAAATACACGGTACTCGATCCCGGGGTGCAAAGCAGATATAGTCAGGCGGGAAGCCACAGTCGGGCTCCAATAGACGATAACGGACGGGGGGGGGGCAATAAAAAGCGTGAAAAACTCATGTTGTATGAAGAGTAACTGAATCGATTGCTCTATTGTTCACCATTGTTCCGGGACTATGAGTACGCCGGACTATAATTACTTCTACAAACCGGTGTTGAAAGTAATAATAGTCCGGCAGGTATAATTAGTCCGGGCTCCATAGAAGATAACGTAATAAAGCGTTAAACTATTGTTGCGTGAAAGGTCAACTGAATCGAGTGCCCTATTGTTAATCATTGCTCCCGGACTGTGAGCCCGGAGGACTCTATCTCCTGACCACACCGGTCCCCTCCGAACCGTGTGAAGTAATCGTATCCGGCAGGTATTCATAGGCCGGGGCTCCATAGACGACAACGGAAATAAAGCGTGAAAACTAATGTTGCGTAAAAAGAGTCAACTTAATCGATTGCCTTGTTCACCATTGTTCTCAAAAAACTGTGAGCCGGATGAACTATTACCTTCTGCCACACCGGTCCAAGTGATCCGGGTGAAAGTTCATGTAGATAAGAAAAAACTGTTCTACCCACGCACAGAGCACGTTTTCTCACGGCATATCACGTTTCTTCAAAGTGCTTTTTAACCTTCAACAAAAATAATAATAATTATGGATTTTGGATTTTTTTCTCATTATATTTGACTATTCTTCCTGGCAGACAACATGCAATGCATACACTACAAGTGTTACAACAAATATAATGATGTACATCCAGATAATAACAATTATATTTAAGATTTGGAAAGTAGACCAATATTAAGTACATAGTGATTTGACCACAAAATGTTTCGAGGTTGGATTTTTGACCACTCTGTAGTAAATCTTCTCAAAACTCAGCCCGTCGTTGATTCGCGCTTCATGGCGGTTGAAGCGTGTATCATTGTTCAAAAACCGGTTCAAACCGGCGTGAAAGCCGTTATAGTCCGGTGGGAGCATAGTCCGGGGCTCCATAGACATAACGGAATAAAGCGTGAAACTTATGTGGGTAAAGGAGTCAAACTGAATCGATTGCCTATGTTCACCATTGTTCCCGGACTAGGGGTACGCCGGACAATGAGTTTACTTCTACACCGGAATGACCGGGTAAAGCAGGCGTTCACCGGTGGTGGCGTTTTGAAGTCCTCTTTTTTGTTTTGGTCAGAAGCACGTGCTGTGCATATTAGTCTTTGTTTTTTTCTTCTGTTCATTTTACCAGAGGTTACAGCAAAATACATGCTACTGCAACAAGGAACCGGTACCGCTCTTTGATAACCAGTTGCGGTGGATTGTTGACAGCCCTTACGTTTGTCAGTGCAGCAACGTAAGTTATTGGATCCAGTGATGCGAACCGTTCCGTACGCAATTCAGCCTGTTATATGAATGTTCCAGACGTGCTCCTTAAAGCTGATGAATTGGCAGTGGGAATCATATTTGAATGCGACACTGAAGGTAAGAAAACAATTGATTACCTCACGGAATCTAACTCAGTCTGACGCCATCAATGGATTTCCTGGCGTTCCAACAGTTTGCATTACAGTGCGTAAACGCCACAGATTTTCTTTAATTGACAGACCTACCAGAGTACACCACATTTCAGCCACCTTAACTTGATAATATTTTTCGTAACGTTCTCACACACCCTATAACTTCCGAGCATTTTTGTTCAGATCTTTACTGATCATTATCCCAATTTTTCAAATCAAAAACCGTTCACTAAACTTAAAATCCCACAAATCAGCTACAAAGTCTCGTACATTTAATCAAAACCGGATCCATAATTTTTAATTAAATTACTTAAGTTCTTGTCGATGTGAATTTCGTTACTAAACATAAGTCCTGCGAATCTGCGGACAATTCTTTCCTTCCAAATTTATTGAATTTAATATTTCCTTTAAATCGTTTCGCTCTGATGGTTCCAGCAGTTCGTCGAATACATCGGAAACCTTGGATTATAAACAGCAGTACCTTAACTTCAAATTGATCGCAAAGGAGAAAACTCTGAAGAAGTACATCAGCCATCCTACTGATTTTAATAAAAACAACTACCAGCACTGTAAAAAAAAATACTGTAAATTTTACAGTAAATCATGGCATTGCAATCTGCCAACAAAATACCGTAAATTTACATTTATACTTATTAAAAATTAAATAACATCAAAACACGCAAACAAACAGTTTTTGGAGTTAATTCAGAGATTGTGAATGTGGGAGAATAAAAAGCACTGACGAACACCCTAACTTCGTAGGCCTATCCACAATTCAACCCCAGTTCCTCTTGAAGGGTGTGCAGATATGATTTTATTCCATGCGCCAGTATACTATGTTTTGGATCCCAAGGAAGAACTTGCTAGCAAGCTTCTTCTTGGTGACGGTAGAAATAACCCCAGCCCTTAGTATTCTTCTCTGATTTTGTGGATATCTTTGGGAAGATCACCATATAGATGTTGGTTGGGATATGTTTCAAAAATTACATTAAGGGCTGCCCTTAAGTCTAGTAGAAACAACCTATCGAGGTTTCGTTCAAACTGTTTGGTAAGGGTCCATGCCTACGACCATAGAGGAGGAACTGGCTCAACCGAGTCAGAAAAAAAACTTTGATTTTTGTTTTCCCTAGGGAGTTCCCGACTTCCAGATCTTACATAGCTTGTTGACAGCTTGCCATGTTTGTCCATTTCGTACATGGATGTCTTGCTTAGAAGTTGCTGTACATGCACCAGGTATTTGAAGTTCATTGATGCTGCGTATGCTATTATGCATGGTTTTGAGTGGTATGTTGGTCTTGTTGGTTGAAGGACATGTAACTTGTTTTCTTGGCATTGATGTTAAGTCCAACCTTCTCTCCCTCTGTCTCTAGTGCAAGTAGACCACAGTTCTGGTGCCTCGCGGTAGACAAAAAAAAAAAAACAAACAAACTATCTGAAAGGAGGGCCAAGTCATTCAGTAAAGCCAAGATCTGTGATGGACTGCTTTTAAATTCTCAGGATTGCCTTGGTTTGATGGTAAATCAGTTCCCTGGTCTTGTCCGGAGTAATAGCCTGACGGAGGCCTATATTGGATAATATTTTTAGTTTACTAATCAAATCCATTCATACCGCACCAGATCTGCCAAAATGTTTAGAGGGCCCGTACAATTTTTCTTCAGATCTAGCAAGAAACGCAACTTAAAACTTCATGTCCCTGGTATGGAACTCTATTGATTTAAATATATTCGGTCATGTGCTTCAGTCAAACTTTTTAAGAATTAATTTTAAGCATTTTTTATTTCCACAATTATAAATCTGCCATTAGATTCATTTTTAATTGCGTAATGTATGTGTGCATGTGTGTGGTAAACATCTGCCATATAGCAAACATACTAACCAACTCACTTGTCTCGTGAGTCCTAGTCTATGCACATGTAAGCATGCTCTATTTAATGTGTCTTGTTTTGCCGTAGAGTAAGATAATAGTCTATTAATATTATGTATATTATTAGTACATTTATTTCTGATTTAGTAAAATAAAACGGTTGGGCCAAACTTGTACGAGCTTTGCTCCTTTTGGTGAACCCACTTGTATCCATTCATTGAATTTTTGCATGTACACTGGTAAATAAATAAACTGAATGTAACGCGATTTTTTCTAGAGAATTGTATCATTTGATAAGGATTTGAGTGTTCATAACCTATCTTTGCCACATGTGTAAATTTGAATTTGGCGGATAAAGTTATTGCAAGTTTTGTGAAGCCCTTCTGAATCGGGGTTGTCCGATTCAATGACCTCAACACAGGGCCCAGTGATTTATAATGTAGGTATAGATTGAAGACAACGAAACCAGAACACAGCTGTTTGAAAGTCTCATTGATTATGACAAAACCAGAATAAAAACCACAACATATCACCGGCGGGACAGTTTTGATAACTAATTTGGATGAACTTAGTCCACGAACTACATCCTGTGTAAATTCTTACGAAATGGTCATTGCGGGCACAATGATTTTTCGTAAAAAATCTAGTTTTCCACGTTATTTCTTTGGAGAATGGTCACATAGAGGGCGCTATAACATAAAAATTATGACCTTTTTTAGACCTATATATCAAGATTCCCTCAATGGGTTTGTCTTATTTTTGCACAGATAACGCTCTTGCACGTGCATCTTTATATCAGTTGTTAAACTTGTGTCCGCCACTGCTTTAAATTGTTTAAAAAATTAAAAGGGACGCAATACACATGGAGTTAAACAGCTGTGAAAACAAAAATTTATTTACAAGGCGCTATCAGTGATTTGCCCCAATCAGGAAAAATCGGGAAAAATCAAGAATCAGATTTTTGTATTCTGTAAAAATGGGTCAATGGACCACGAGTTTTGTAATAAATTCCAATTGGATACACTAACGAGTGCACCAATTACATTGCACACATAACCCTAACCCTGAGGTCATTTATCTCCCGGGAGGAACTGAAGGGAGTGAGGAAGAGGGGAAACAAGAAAAGTCGCAAAATTCGGGTGGGATTCGAACCCGGGCCCTTTGGGCCCCCAGCCCCATGACCCGGGATAGCAGGCTACGGCGGTGTCGCTGGCCCGCCAGCGATTTAGTACCCACGTGAGTCTTGGTTTGAGGACGTCATCGCTACTTTCTGGACTTGGCATTTTTCTCAATTAACGACACAGTGAGTTGTTTTGGTGAGATTTAGATGTGCTAGGGGGTTAATGACACTTTCATTCCGAGTATTCTGTAGCTATTTGTCAGGTAATTATCTTGCCATTCAAAACTGTGATAATAAAACCAAGGAATCAAGGACCTGAGATTGAAACACTATGGAGGCAGTATGTTCAACCATACATTACACATTGATTATTCAATGAAAGCAGGCTATATCCACATGTGAGGGTCATGACTTTAAAATATTCTATTATTCACAGATTTTAGTGGTTTCCAAAGATACCGGTTGTGGTTGATGGCATTAGGGGAAAATTCCAAAAGAACATTTCAGCTGCCTTATCACCGACAATGTCGACAGTAAAGGTACGGACATAAAGGAGAGCTAAGAAACTATCAAATGACCTGTTGTGTAAACTATGCTGGGTTTTTAGTTTTGGGAAAAAAAAAAAAAACAGCCATTTTTCAAGCTGGGTGGAACTGATACAAATTAAATCTAGTCGAGGACTCTGTATTAGGCGAAGCTGACGTCCGAGACTAGAAAAGAAGCGAGAAATTCACGAGGGCGCAAACATTGAGTCCTAGACTAAAAAATCTGATCAGCCCAAAACAAAGCCAAAAAAAGGAAGTGTTTATCATTCCCCGAAAACCAAGTTAAACAAACGAAACATGGATTTATTATATTCAGATGAACGTCAAAAAGTTAAATTCATAAAATTAACTCGTTCCTTAAATAGGTTATTGCACTATGTAAAAAGGTTGCTGAATTTACGGCGACCGTTAAAAACATTGGGAAAGGATGAACTGCCTTAATTTTAATTCTGATGTTGCTCAAACATAAATTTTACCTTAAAAGACCATGAGGAGGTTTCCAGGAAGAAGCGCCCCCAATTTTTCTCGAACCCCGGGTTTTACTATTTGAATGCTACCAATATATTAGATCACACTTGAAGTGAAATAACCGAATACGCCGTTATTTTGTAATAAGATGACGATCAAGTAGTTTCTGCGTGCACTACAGAAAGTCAAAGCATGGTTTTCTATGGGGGACGATTACTAGTCAGGCAAGTTCCAAAACAGGTTTGGGTTTTTTTTTGCACCTGTTGGTCCAATAAACCTTCGAACCGTTCTCGGTTGGTGGTCTTCAACCGATTCCAGTGAAATTTGAGAGAAATCCGATCCTAAAAAATCATATGTGTTCACGTTATCTAGAGATCACGTTAATTCTGTGCATCCCATATAAATGGAAATATGTCAGACAACGGGTCGCATAATGTTGAAAAATCGATACAAACTAAATAGAGCTGTGATTACGATACTACTTTACGACACACATATACACACTCTCATACTTAAATACATGCATGCATACATACCTACATACATACATACATGACATACACACATACATACATACATACATACCTACATACACAACACACACCACACATCATACATATATACCAATACATACATACATACATACATACTACATACATACATCATACATACATACATACATACATACATACATCCAATACATTATTCATCAATAAAGACATTCCTTTTTTTCCAGCTACCACACAGATACCAAGTTGAATAACTAATTTTTTTTTTGGTATCTGCAAAGCCTATTGACGTATTGGTCGTCTGAAGACTTTTCTGAATCGGAAGGAGGAAAACGCCAAAACTTTTAAAAGTTCCAACTTCAAAGACATTGATAAAGAAGCAAGCTGCGAGAGCTAAATTGCGTCGTTTGCTCGTCATGAGGAATAAATTAGAGACAATGTATTTGGATCAATTGGGTAGTCAAAGCGCTCGTGCGTACTCGGGGAAATAGAGGGCGTACATTGAAGTATAACCGAATTCAGACGATGGAGGCAAAGGCTCTTTCAATATATATAATAACTCACCAAAACAAATCAAAGTATATACATCGAGCAATACAGACACAAACCAAACATCTATTCTTACGAATTCAACACCAATTCAACAAAAGCGATTATAGTCCGCCGGGAGTCTCAGTCCGGGCTCCATAGACGATAACGGAATAAAGCATGAAACTAATGTTGCGTGCAGAGTCAACTGAATCGAGTGCCCTATTATTTACCGTTGTAGCCGGACTATGAATACGGCGGACTATAATTCTACACCTGTGAAAGCAACTATAGTCCGGCGGGAGCCATAGTCCGGGCTCCATAGACGAAAACGGAATCAAGCGTGACACTATTGTTGCGTGAAGAGTCAACTACTGAATCGAGTGCTCAATTCTTTACCGTTGTAGCCGGACTTTTTTTTTTTTTTTTTTTTACACCGGTTAAAGGCCGACTCAGAGATTTCCCGATGAGGGCGCCCTCAATTTTCAAACAAATTGTGTTTTTTGCATGTACATAATGCCTGTCCATATACTAATCACTGTGTGAAATAGCTAAGCTCAAGTCGAAGTCCTTCATATAGAAAATCACATCTTTGTTTAAAAATTCCGGATCCGGAAATTTTGTTATACACAGTATCCTATGGCACTGTTATATACACATAAATGTTTACTGCATCAAAACGAAAAATCCGATTCATCTCAAACTTTGGAATTATGCATTCTAGGTGACTATCTTTAGTTCTAGTTGACTATTTTTAATTAATATATTACAAAATTATATTCTGAAAATCTCTGAGTCAGACTTTAAAGAATTAAGAATTGGGTTATGAAAGTTCAATAGTACCTTGTAA
This sequence comes from Ophioderma brevispina, assembly GCA_023653785.1. NCBI lineage: Eukaryota > Metazoa > Echinodermata > Ophiuroidea > Amphilepidida > Ophiodermatidae > Ophioderma > Ophioderma brevispina. The sequence goes on from JAMKCH010085214.1 coordinate 44,407, forward strand.
CAAAATGATAATGTCGGGAATTTGCCTGTCCACGTGCTGCCCCTTCATGTATTTTAACTAAAAACCACCAAATTGAATTAGTTTCAACTTTCGGTTAGGTAAATTGCTGTTGTTGATGTTGCTGCTGATGCTGTTATGGTGGATAGCCGGCCGGTGGTTGCGTAATCATGAGTGATGGCTAATATGAAATTCTGGCCCGAAATCGGGATACGAGAGAGCATATTTTCATTCGACTCATAGCGGCACTTTTTATGATGTGTGCGCTTTATTTAAAGTATTTTACTTTTAATTGTACCATACAACAGAACGACATAAGAAACTTGTGAGTCCCCCATGCAGAGCGTGTCTTAGATACCATGACAACATACACGGAAATAAACTGTGACCTGTAGACGATGTAAGGCGATATTGGCAGATGAATGAAATATGTGATGCATTCATTACACAATGCGAGAACACAATAGGTTAGGACATACACACTAGGATCTCGACCAGTTCGTAACATAATAATAATATTATTTCTTAATAGCCCCTTTACATATAAAATCTCAATGCCGCCTTTACAATATTATAAAAACAGTAAAGTTCACAATACAATAATAGATAAATGTTAACAGATGTTAATATCATTAAAACACGAAGGCAGCATTTTACAATACCCCTCCCCTATATATACGCTCGTTAATCACACTTTAAACGGCTTAAAAAGGCCAAAAACACTCTCAAATACAGCCCCATTTTGTTTAAAAACACACAGATGCACAAAAAGCCAAATACGGATTCAAAATTTTAGTCAAAGGTTATACAACATGAAAAATTAAAAATCGCAAAAAAGCAGTTTTGAAAAGATGCGTTTTCAGGAGACACTTAAAGTGATTGAATGAGTTGAGATTGAATGAGCAGGAAGATTATTCCACAAGACAGGAGCGGCATATTGGAAAGCTCTCCTATACAAGGAAAACTGATACTATTGCCACTTAGCAGGAACACTCAATAGATTTTGTGCCAAGACGAAGAACGCAAACGTATTGGCTTGATATGCCGGTAATTAGTTCTTTTTTTAAATAAGAAGGGGCGAGATCATGCTAAAACTTTGAAAGATAACAAGAGCACCTTATACAAATTCGCCTGCTCAATCGGGAGCCAGTGAAGTTGTACAAAAACGGCACTTATATGATCACGATATTTCCTTCCTTTTTTCTTTTTTTTTTCTTTCTTTTGTTTTTTTTTTTTTTTCTTTTTTTTTAGCCGCGAGAAGAAACAAGGCGCGCTGCCGAATTTTGAATATCGCCTGCATTAGCCAATCTCATAATTGGCCAAGCCAACAAGAAGACGTTACAGCAGGTCTAGTCTTTGGATGCTAACGAAATGCTCTCGTATTGTGTACACGCGCGCCCTCAGTTGACTTTTCTATCCAAATACTTGCAAAACATGGCCAATCTTATGAACAGGCAAAGGAAGCCGACTAGTTAAGAGATTTGATGATCTTTTCATGACAATATCTATCAATTACAACACCAAGATCAGCAGCTGCAGCCGATGGTTCAATGGTGTGCATTACAATAGTAAGTGGCTGGAAGTGACTGGGTCGTAATAAAAACGAGATAAGATGAATGACCTCTGTTTTTGAATCATTCCAGCATTAGCTTGTTATTCCAGCCCCTGCCCTTGATATCTGAACACACCTTCGAGTTTAACTATGCCTATCACTTCGCTTAGACCGATCAAGAACAGATACACTTGAGTATCGTCAGCATAAAACATGTGATTCAGATCATGCGAGGCAATAATGTCGCCCATTGGCGCTGTATTATGTAGTAAATATGAGAAGGGCCTATTACTGAGCCCTGTGGTACACCCTCGTCAAGAGGAAAAATATCAGGCGTGACACCGCAATGTCCAATTCATTTAGAACGGGCATTCAAATAGACGAACCCGTTTAGGCGGAATGCTGAATTCCATAGCGCTGGTGCAACGCTCTAGCCAGATATTGTGATCTTCAAATCAAAGCAGCGGAAGAAATCAAGCAAAACTGAAAGAACGGCATCATGTGTTGATCGAACGTCACAAAGCAAGTCCATTTGGACGCGAGAGAAGTGCCGTCAGTGCTATGACATTTGCGGTATGCTGACTGCATTGGAGCATTCAATTATTTTCTTCAAGATATGCATTCAACTGAGAAGAGCAACTTTTTCAATATATCTGAACATGAATTTTAAATTTGAAATTGGGTCCTATAGTTCTTAAGATCTTCAACATTTAAACCGGCTTCTCTTCAAAAGTGGAACAACTCTAGCAACTTTGAGCTCTTGTGGCATAACTCCTGTAGTTAGTGATTTATTTGACCCCACAACGAGTATGAGTGGTATCGGAGTCAAGACATTCTTTAAGTAATGAAGATGGGATAGGGTCCAAGGAACACGTCTTAATTGGGACCTAGAGATAATATCGACATCTTCCTCTGTAACAGCTGAAATCACTACAAGATAGCGTTTCCGCTCAAAGAAAAACCCTAAAAACTAAAACCAGAAAGTGAAGAGCAACTAAAGCAACACAAAATGGTGAAAGAGCACCGTGTTGCGTTCTATGTTATGAACATAATATACCCATCAACAGTAAAAGTTGGAAAGTAGGTTAGGTACCCTGAATAGACCGTCAAAACATCTTCCATCTACAATCTACATCACACATCTTACAATCTACGTCTAAATAACCAGCAAAATACACTCCACTATAGGTAACTTTTGTATTTGAAGAAATAACCTGCACTGTAAAAATTCAGTTCACTTTACACTAACAATAAAAAGGATCAAAAATGACAGTATTCGCTGTAATTTTGGAAATACGCAAAATACTGTATTTTTTGGTCCAATTTTCCAGGCCTAAAATATTTACGACTAAATTAAAGCTGACTCAATCGCAAAATATAATTTTGTTTGCATTAATTTACAAATAGCCACCTAAAACTAAGGATTTTCACCTAAAATCGTGTCAAATGCAAGGTATGAGACGATCAGATTGTTCTTTTCATGCAGTAGCATTTATCTATGATATAACAGTGCCATAGAGACTGTGTAGAAACAAAAAATTCCGGATCCGGATTTTATACCAAAGTTGTGATTTTTCTCTATGAAGACTTCGATTTGAGCTTAGATATGTCACACAGTGGCTAGTATATGTACATCATTCTGTAGAGTAAAACTGATTTGTTTGAAAATTGATGGCGCCCTCCTTAGGAAAGCTCTGAGTCAGCTTTAAAAGAGGGGCTCCTGTTTGAATTTGAATATCAACGTCGTTATTTACTATTATGGGTTTGCAATTATACGGTTAGGTGGATGCTGCACGAGCGTGTGCACAGCAGTCTACGGGCAGTACGCGCAGGACTCTCTCCTAGTAGAATTTTGAAGCCCTAGCAACACAATCAGTCTTTTTTTTCCGACACAGCGCAGTTTTCTGCGAATACGCAACGCAGCAAATATTGCGTAACAAAATTATCTTGCGTAATTCTGTGCGCGAAATTTAAAAACTAAAGGTGCCTTGCGCTATTCTCCTGTCGCCTCCCTCAACCAAGCGCGGAGGAACCAGCGATATAATGCATTCTGTATACGCTCCTCTTCGCTACCGATATGCTTGCGGAACTCTGGTGATGCGTGAGGCGGTAAAGTCAAATTACGCGTTTCGCAAGACACAATACAAACGAAAAGTACAGTTTTGCAGTTTTTTTGCCACATTTGAGGTAATTAACGAAAAAAGTAAGTCCGTGGACCCCAAGTTTTATTTTATTTTTTTGACGTATCTGGTTGGGACCCGACATATTACAAATTAGAAAAAGTCCGGAAGCGTTTTTCTTGCTGTGATTGGATTTTTAACATAATTTATCACTTTCCCATGGACTGTTGTACACATGGTTTGCAAAAAATGGGTTTTTTAAAACGTGGATATCTCGAGAACGAAGCCCGTACCCCCATATTTTTTATTTTAGATTTGAATCAGCACCAATGAAATACCATATATCGAATTTAAAGAAAAATTTCCAGATGAATTCTATCGTGCCCATCCCCTTAACCACTAAAATTTACAGGAAAAAAATACTGTAAATCTTAAAAGAAAATTCCTGTCAGTAATTCTCTGCTAACAAAAATCCCATAAACCTACAACTTAATAGTTCCATCCAAAATTCACTGTATATTTAAGTTTAATGCATATGATTTACAATAAAATTGCACCGGTAAAATTTGGTTTACATTTTTGGATAGCCCTCTAGCTAGGGTGTTCGTGAGATTTTGCTTTTTTTCGTGCACAATCTCCGCAATAACTCTCAAAATATATGTTTTAAGTTTTTGATGAATTTATTTTACAGTATACTGGTAACTTTTTTTACAGTATTTGGCAGAATTGCTGCCATGAACATACTGAAAAATTGACCAATATTTACCGTGTGGCAAATCGCAGATACAGCTCGGGAACTTTAGCCTGATTTGTAGTCCGCCTACGACGATGCGATTGGTCTGCTTTTGGTCTACTTTTCATTTGGCGGTTTTTAGTAGATGATTTTTCAAAGTGAAAAACTATCATACCTACAAATTGGAATGTTATTTTGCTCATATTGGTATATGAAAAGAGCTCTTGATATATTATCATAATACGCAAAAACGCAATATCGCCAACTCTCTAAATGTAAAAGAGTGAAAATTCACTCTTCAAAGAGTGAAAATCACTCTTTCAAAGAGTGAAATCCTCTTTCAAAGAGTGAAAATCACTCTTTTTAAGAGTTGACTCTAAGGGACCAGTCCTTTGTTTGGATTAAATTCCCGCTTTTGAAGAGTGATGCGGTCCAATTCGTACCTCTTATGAAGATGATATTAACAAAATTCACTCTTTAAAAGAGTAAAATTTAACTCTAACAAAGACTGGTCCCTAGAGGCAGGTGTTTTGTTTTTTCTCCTTAAGAGTGATTTTCACTCTTTGCCATTGGAGAAAAATGTTCTGTTTTGGAAAACCGGTGAGGGTTTTTATCTGCAATGTTCAATTTAAAAGCCCAATCAGTCATTTTTTTTTTCAAATTAAAAAATTTTCTTGTTTTGTCCTCTCTTAATTGCTAGTGTAGGTCATATCAACACCTTTCGTACGTTTCTTTGTGACAAACAGACACATACGCCAATTTTAAAGTGCTCTTAAAAACGACGGATCCCGACTTTTATTATAATCAAAGCCTAAACATCATATAATTTGAAGAAAATAAATCGCTGATGGCTTTAACTTTATGAAAACAAATGCCTGCAATAAGTTATAGTTCCTTCGACTGCTTGTTGATGAGTGGAAATTTATGAAAACGAGTACGATTTAACACAAAAAAAGGCAACTTGACATTTGGGCAAAAATTGATCTTCATGAATTATGTGACGAAGTATAGTCACAAGCATAATTTGATAGATATTCAATGACAGTCTCAATTTATTGAAGAGTTATTAAGCTAATTAGGTTAGGATTAGGTTTGACTTTTTAATAAATAGAAAACATATTGGAAATCATGTTTGTATAATTTGTTAAAGATACCCCAGTGTTTAAAAATTGTATTTAATTTCATTGTCCTGTAATGATGTACCAATTACATAGTGATAAATATAACCGTGATAAAATCAACTGAAGTGATGACACTATGTTAGAGTGTTCAACAAGTGTTGATTTGTAAACATGTTATTTTAAAGATAGTTGGTTACATGCGCAAGTGTGAAATGTAAACCGGCCGTTCATTATTTATTACTAAACTTATGTTAGATTCAGTTGCGTAACGGGCCTACCCGCTCTGAGGGGGCAAATTGCCCAGTTTGGGGAAATTTTCCACTCTCAGGGGGGATCAAAAGGCATTTTTCCGGTCAGAGGGCGTAAAAAACGCTTATTTAGCCTGTTTTTGCAATTTTTTCCCCGGCCAAAGTCGTCAGGGGGCAACCTGCCACCCCTGCCCCCCCCCCCCCCCCCCCGCGCCTGTTTACGCCACTGGGTAGATTTTAACCTACAAAGTACCTGGTTTTCGTGATTGCAGAGTACTCTGCATGAAAAGCAAGAGGTGAATTGACACTCCATTTCCCAAGTTCTCTGTACTCATGGGGTATCTATTTTGGTATAATGATTTAGGGAAAATTACATTTTACCTTTCCAAGGAGTCGCGTTGACTTGCCCTCAAAAAGGACTGGACATACACACTCTGGGCGAGCTGTAGCCTTCCCCATTTGAAAACGCTCTCTCGCAGTGGAGTCTACCCCTATAATTACAGATGATTTAATGGCAGTGGAGAACCACATGATCGCTCATAGTCCTCTTGGGATGATCACGTCACACATCAAGCTGTGTGGCTGTAGCTCTGTCCTGTGGTGGTAATATCGCTGCTCTCATTGTGCATTCAAATTTCCGAAGGGATTTTACCCACAAGTCAACCACTGTGAAATGACTCCCAAATAATTGTCTCATTTGCACAAATATCCAAAAAAAAAGTAAACCCTGTCTTATGACTAGGTAATTCCTTGGTGCAATATCATGCACATGCCATATATAGAAGTATAATATTCCTGTCAGAACATTTTGTTGTGGGCCGCCAGCTTATAGCTGCAGGACCCCTTATCAATCCGTTGTGCGTGTGTGTATGTGTGTTTGTGTGTGAGGGTGTATGTGGGTGTCACCAATTGTATTTTTTTTTTAAATTGCCTCAATTGAAAAGTTTACTTCAGTGGAACCAAACTTCTGTCATAGGTTCACAATGGGATCCCTCATATGTTTGATTAGTCAAAGGTCATGTTGACAGGGTCAAAGGTCATGTTGAAAGGTCAAAGGTCATGCTAGGTCATTGAAATGGCTCAAATGTAAAATTGATCTAAATTGAAACGTGAAGTTCAATTGGAACAAACTTTTGTCATAGGGGCACAATGCGATCCCTCATATGTTGATGTCAAGGGTCACATGCCAGGGTCAAAGGTCATGGGCGGCCCCCAGCCCCTTTTTTTTTAAAATATTTTCTTTGTTATAGGAGCACCCGAAAGCCGAGAAACGTGAAATTCTAGTTTTAATCAAATGGATTTTGCAAGCAAATGGTAGGAACAACATAATAATAATAATTTGTGTAGGTTTTTGGCTTTTCTGTGAAAACTATTTGTCCCGCCAAACTTTTGCATCCGTGTGTGCGTGCGTGTGTCCCATTCTTCGCAACATAGATGTATCTCGAGTACTCGCTGTGTGGGATCCAAGTGGGTCATGGGTAAAGGTCATGAGTTCAAAAATATGGTACAATCGGGTTTAAATTGCTAATAAACTTGTCAAACGTATCCTTTTGATCTAAGCAATCTTGCGCCATAGATGCATCGCTTAAGAAGGGTGGCGGATGAGTCGGAGAATGTGTCATGTGCATGGGGCAAAGGTCAAATGTCGTCAAAATTGCTATATACCTTGTCAATTGTGGTAGGATGCTGAACTTGGTGGGTGTGCTCTACATTCGGTGCCGAAATTTTGAAGTCATTTCAAGGTAATGGGTGGGGTCATTCAAGTCCAATCCCTAAACATTTGGTAGGGATGATGACACTTGTGAATGCACAATATTCCAGTGTCGCAATTTTGAAGGTCATTTCCAAGGTCCATGACGGGTCATCCAAGGTCAATCACTATGCATGGTTTGTTATGGTCATGAACCTGGTGGGTGCGGTTCAACTTTTTACCAATTTTTTTCAATGTCAGTTTTGGGTCATCTGGGGTCATCGGAAATCAATTCGCGTGCAAATGATTGGTAATGGTCATAACCTGGTGTGATGTGTTTTAACATCGGTCTGACATTTAAGGGCATTTAAGGTCGTTGGGGCCATCCAGGTCAAACTACTACAAATGGTATGTATGGTCATGAAACTTGGTTGGGTGTATTGGTCAATATTGATACAATACTTTTCAGGTCAATCTGGGGTCATCCAAGGATTGAAACTGCTATGGTAGGAGCCTCTCTAGTTTTCCAATGCACATCCTCCCCTGTTATCTTTAAGTTTGTTTACTTTTCCTCCTTTTAACTACTGCGACGAGCGGGGACTTTTGTGGTTCGAGAACCGCCTTGTTCATTCTAGTAAAAGTTTTTTTCACTGTTGTATGACTTTTAGCAGTCTTTCAAAATCAAAAGGAAACTGCTGCTAGCTAGTAGTTGTTAATTAGCTCGTTTCCTTGTTGAATTGGCTCTTTCAATTCAATAGCCAATTACCGTATTAAAGTTCACGTCTATAAAATTACTCCCAAAGAGAACCTTCATCACTTTACGTTCTGTAACAATTGGTGTGCAGTAGACTGAATGATACTGTATAAAAGATTCTCCAAATTTCCAATGCTTGTTCCAATATTTGTCTATCGTGTTTTCTCTGTTTGATATACGAGCCTGACAATTGCACACACTGACCATCAGTGCATGGGAAACATACTTGCGTTTTGATGCTAGACACCCGCTTTAAAGCGATTGTAATGCAGCACCTTTAAGTAAAATTATTTATATTAATTAAAGAGACAGCAGGACATTTCCAGAAAGAAGCAATCCCCAATTTTTTTTAATCCTGTTTTTTTTTTTGCATATTTGGACTGGCTTCCCTATGTATTAGATCACCCTTGAAGTGAATAAGCGCCGAATACGCCGTCTTTAATGTATAAGATGATATATAATAATTTCTGTTTGTGCACAACAGAAATTCAAGCATGGTTTTTTTCTAGGGCTGATTACGGTAGCAGGCAAGGTCAAAACAAAGGTTTTGCGGTTTCTTTTTTGTACTTGTTTGTCCAATAAACTTTCGAACGTTCTCAGTAGGTGTCTATGCCCGTTCCAGTGCAATTTTGAGATAAATTCGTATCCCCTCAAAAATATCCTCCTTTCACTTTAATCTTCAAATAATTAATAGCGTAAGCGAACTGATTGACGTAATTCCTGTGCACCCAAAACATAGAAAAGAAGTACATTTCATGATCATGCATTCAAAAGGTGTGGTAACATATCCCCGGTGATAAAAGAGAAACATTTCGGCAAGCCGTGCATTAAACTCCCGGCCAATATGCCAGCTGATTTTAATTTGTTATTCGTAGGGTTAGGCATGTACTAGCCAATCAAGATATGGTAAGAAAGCTTAAAGATATAGACGATTAGGTCTACTACTGTAATTGGTTACTCAGGGGTTAATCATTTTTGATTACACCTTATAAATATTCATGAATAATAGGGGCATAAGTGCTTCCTTTTCATTGGTCACTTGCGCCGGACACAGGGATGATAAATTGAGCTATCAGTGAATTTGAGCTATTTCCCATGCGGTATTTTTTACTACTTTCCTATATCATCGTTACCCAGATGGCCCCAGTTATCTAGTTAGCATTTTGTTACGTATTATAGTTATTACGGTTCTCCTAGAAAGAAGCAACTTACTCAGGTTGTTAACAACAACAACACAAAATGGCCGCCGCCAGTAGTCGGTCAGCTGCAGCATCTTTGACAGCCGACGAAATTGCTGCGTTAATACAAAATAAAGATGCACAAAACACAGTCGATTAGTCACAGTCAAACGGAAGGCTGCATGTGAACATCTTTTCAGACTATGTACGGAAGAGGAAGTTCTCTCGCGGAAGCTGAAGCACTAAATTGTGCCGACTTGGAGGCGATTTTCAGTTTTCGGCCGAGGTTCGTCACGGGATGGATGGCGATTTCTGAAAGCTTACAGTCAACAGATATGGTTAAAAAATTTGATGCACCATTATCTCAAAATAGTGATAAGGTGTAATAAACAAATACTACATGTTATGTCAGGGAAATAGTGCAACTATTTTTCCTAGGTACTGGCTACAGGCCTACCACCCCTCACCCTTCGGGTTCGGGGTGGTAGGCCTGTAGCCATTACTAAGGAAAAATAGATTGACACCTAGTTCCCTCCAACCATGTAGTAATTTGTATAATATCATGTAATGAGCAAATCAGAGATACTGTAAAAAAGATGGTGGACATGAGGGAGTTAAATGGATTCAGAGCAAATTTAGTTTGTGGTGGCCAAGCCTCATTCATTATAGCAACTCACCAAAATGTCAAAAGAAATTACAGCATTACTGAGTGCAAACCACAAACCAATTTGGGTGCTTTGAGTGGGTCGGTCATGGGTATTCCCATGACCACATATGACCTCGTTTGTTAAAAAAATTCAGAAATAACCCTTCCAGTGGAGTTGATTCTTCAACTCCACGGTTTTGGAATAAGAAAATATTTCTTGACAACATAAAAAATTCTGAATTTTTCATCCAGATTGCTTTTCTGTGTGATAAACCAAGGGCGACGTCTGAAATTTCGATTTCTTGGCCGCCCTCCCCTGGTTTGTGTCATTATTTTGTGTCGGTGACCCAGGATGTTGAATTGAAAGGTGTGATTAGCAGTTTGAACCTTTCCTTGCCCTTCCTTAAATACACAAGTACATTTTCATCACCAGTGCAATGAGCAATAATGAAAATCTGTCGGATAGTGGATAATGACTATTGAAAAAGTCATTGGAAATATGTAACAGGAAATAAAGAGTTGTCTGTGGTGGATATGTCCCTGTCTAATGACAGATAAGGTTCATGAGTTTGAGAGTTCCTCGTGTGGAAAATGCAAGGTTGTGAATAAATTTTTGAAATAGGAAGGGTTATTAATGGTAAATTTGTTATAAAGTTTAATTTTCTAAATTCTGACATTCACAGGCATTAATGGCATATGATGAAACCTGTGTAATGGAAACGTAATTTGTGTAGGATGTTACCAAACCACAAACGAGCGTACTTAGTTTTAAGGTCAATACTATTGATTCAAAATGACCCCTTAAGTGCTTAGAAGTTTGATAGTTCCTGAAAAATACCTTCACTAAATTTGCCTGTAACAGTTACTCTCCCCAACCCTGTGAATGTGTGTGTGAGAGCGTGAAATGTGTGCAATCCATACATACTGCCAATTTTATTAGAATAATTATGCCTTGAGATTAATATCGTGGAAATTGATGGCCTGCATTTATATAATTGTATGAGAAATTTTACCTGATATATGGCGATTCCACATTGATTTTATAGAGAAGAGCATCACCTAGACCACAAAAGGTGCAAAAGTTACAAGAGAAAAAGTTCTAAATTTATGCATAGTTGATATAGGAAAAAACCCTCTGATTCATATGTGGGCTAGGTTCAACTTTAAAAATTGTTTTCCCTAATCTTTCAGTTTGTCACATGCTTACACATAAACAGCAAAATTTTAGGAATAATGATTTCCTGTTAGGTTAAAATAAACCACCATGTAGTCCCCTGATGTTTTGCAGACATTATGAGAATCCAAACCTCCAAATATGGAATAAGTGAGATCAATGTCAGTTGAGAATGCCCGACATTTCAAGATTGACAAATCAATTCCAATGGGAGATATTCCAAAATGATTGCACATTGATATCATCTTCCTATTCAAGATTCACTGTCTGTCATCTCATAGAATAAAATTTGAAAATTATTTTTTTTTTTACAAAACCATGTGTCGATCAGTGAAATTAATGAAAACTAGTAGAAGGAAAATTGAATTGCTAATTAGTAAAAATAACCATAAGTAGAATTGTTAGCCCTGTGATCATAATGACAATTTGATCGCTAACATCAACAGGTGTACATCAGTGCCAACTTTCTAGTTCAGGGGTTGGGGGGATATCCTCACACAGTATTTTTTCCTGCTCTGTCATGTAGCAGGATAGTCCATGAATCTTCCTCGAGTCAGGGCTCTTGTAAAAGTTTCATCCAATCAAGGCACACCATTTCAAGAGCTACTGACCAAAGATTGGCAGATAGTACGATGATGGGAATTTCTGAAAATGGCATCTATGTCACTAACGATCTTCTCTTGCACTTTACACACAGTAAGATTTGAAATATTAGGTTGCCCTGTCTGTGAAAAGTCAGACTCTGAAACTTGCATCCCATGGCTCAAATCAGCCTTTCTCCTTTCCTTCCATGACAGTTACACAAACATTATTGCCTACAAATATCTAAAGGCTTGACCAGGGTTTAAGGATGCTAATAGTAAACCCTGCCTTCAAAAAGTACAATTAGTGAAAACTATGAACTTTGAACTAAATTGGCCGGTGCCAGAGATGGTTAAGGAAATGGCAACATGGGTCAGAATAATGTGACGTCCTAGAACAAAGTGACTGTTTGATGACCTCTGCAATAGCAGGGGAATGTAGTGTAAGAGTGCGCCTTCCGGATAAAATTGTGAATTTTTGCACACAAGTACTGTAGGCATTGAATAATCCATAACATTGATGGAAGCCACTTGGCCAACCCCCCTTAATGGCCATCAGCTTGGGTTTCAGGTTATACAGGGCAAAAATAGTAAAATGGTTCTGATATGTTACAAATCACACCATGGTGTTTGTCTGGTCACAAGGCTTCCAAAAAGGTATGTTTACCCTTCTTATGTCTTCTAGGTTCCGGAGTTATTAGGTAAAAACTGTAAAAATGTTGAAAACGAGTCAATTTTGATGTGTACATGGGTCAAACAGTTAAAAGTTGCTTTGATTCAGTTAATATGTGTGCAAATTGTTCCCTAAGCTTTAAAGGTTGAAAAGGTATATTTTGCCGTATCTGTTATGCTTAGTTTCACGTTATCAACAAAATAGGGTCCAAGGTCAATAGAATCCAATAGCTGTTTATAGCTGTTTATATCTTTTTTTGACTTTTATATTCGCCATTTTGGTTAATAACCAGACACATAGATAGTCAAACTATTCCCATATTTTCATTCTATGAGCTAAACCACCAATTTGAACCAAGTTTCAAAAATTGGAGCAACTTTTTAATTTTTGACCCTGTACAAACCAAAATGACATTTTTTTATTTACATTCCAGTTTTTTATTTACCCCCATAATTTCTAAACTGTAGAGCACAGTATTATAAACTATACAATTTTTGGAATCCTTGTAACCAGACAGACATCATGGGTGGTCTTTTCAACACAATCGAAACATATTAAAAATTTACCCCTGTGTAACCTTGGAAATCCCAGGCTTGGGCCATGAAAGGGGTGGGTGTGGCAAGTGCTTCCATCCTTTTTTTTGATTATCAATGTTTTTAAAGAGTATTTGTGTACCAAATTCACATTTTTATTCCGGATTGCACACTCACATAATATCTGTTCACTACAGTTCCCCCACTATAAGTATCCTATGGCTGATACATTGTCATCATTTTTAGATGTGACTACTCCTTTCCAGTGATGCCCGTGGCATAACTGACTTTGTCATTCATCATGGATGTCCCATTAGTCTTTGCCGAGGTTCTACAGAGTTCTAGTACCCCCCCCCCCAAACCCGGGGGGGGGGGTTTCTCAACACAAATGACCCATAGCAGGGACTTTCCCAGACCTAGTCCCATTTTCAGCATTTTGGTACATCATGACCTTTTTATTCATAGCCAATTTTGGCATCAGCATTGGTCATTGTTATTCAAAATTCTGAACTTAGTCAAATTTTTCTCAATCAGGAGCACACAATGTTCAAAAAATTGTTGGGAAAATAGTCAATTCCTCATTCAAAGCCAAAATTGTCAATTTGCTTAAAAATGACAACATTTTGATGAAAAAATGGAAAATTGTGTGAGTTAAAATTTTGCCCAATTTTGTCATTGGGTGGTTAGCTATTGGCCCCTTTGTTGGCAAAATAAATGGTATGCTATGGTCCTACTTCCGACTCTCAGAGGCACATCCCAACCCACCCAAACTTAGTAATATAAAGGTTCAAGCTTGTCCTGATTTTGTTGCAAGTATTTGTCTGAGAACGGCTTCAATTGCGGATGTAACCAACGTGTTGGAATCACGGAAACGGCCTGTTGTAATGTTGATGTCTGATGTCATGTCACTGAAGCATGAACAATCACTGTGCAATGTGATATTAAAGCTGTGTGCTTGTAAAACGAACATGTAGGACATAACCTTACTATAATGCCTATGAATTTGTAATTTGTGTGGGTGTTCCCTTTCTCCCAAATTCCTCGTAGGAAAGTGGGAATGAATCTGTTGTGGATTACAAGACAGAGCTACCTCAAGTAGATGCGCATTAAGCCAGCTATGGCACCATATGAAATGCACATGTCCCTATGTAATGGTAATCCCCAGTCTGAACATCCATAGGAAACTTCACACCATGGTCTGAGCTGAGTGGCACATTAGCTTCGTCAGGGCAAATTCAAATCGCCTCAAGCCTTCACTAATCTCATAAAATCTCGGCATGTCAGAATTCATGTCTGAAACATTAGTAGCTAAGCCTCGCCACTGTAAGGACAGAGTGGATGTCAAAGTGCTGTAAGTCTGAATGTGATGTCATCAAAAGTGGACAATACTGCCGAGATTTTTTGTGGGGGGGGGGGTCTATTTGAGGGTGATTCAAAAACCATTATTTTGGATTGTGCATTATGGTGTATGGCATCACTCTTGGGGTACATTTTAAGCAATTAAAAGTATTGGGGCAGGGAAAACGTGGACCAGAATTGATAAATACATTACAAAATGGGCAACCTTTATTTTATTCAGTGGAGCAGGTTTGCAAAAAACTTGTGAATCACCTGCTCTTGATGTCTGTAAAGTGTATTTTTTACCCTTTCTAGCACCTTGAGACCAGTATTACATTGTCTCTCAATGGGCGAGATTTGCATTAGCATTGTTTTGGCATGATGAGTTGTTATAGGTTGGGACGTGTGTAGAAATGTTAAAAAAAATGCATTTCAGTTTTGGCATATGTCACAGCCGTAGATTCTCGCAACATGATAGCCATAAACAAATTTCAGGATTGAGTTTTCAATTATTTCATATTCAAGCCGGTGCTTGGAGCACAACGACATTAAGTGGCATTTTCACCAATAGTCGGGAAACTTGGTCACTTGTAAACTATGTCATAAGAATTGTACCGGTAATGGCAAAGTAATGGGGCATTATACATGAAGTGCTTGGTACTTAAAAATCTGATCTTAGTCTTAATGCCCTACAGTCCAAAAATATTTAGTGAAATAGGTGAGGTTAGTTCAAGGTACACTGCTCGGGTTACAAGTAACTACAAGGACTGAGCACTTACAGGGTAAAATTGTAGTTAGACCATGGGACGTGGACACATAACCAACTGTGTAAAATCTGTCAGTAACCATCTGGGGGCTAAGGGAAAAACCAGTGTTAAAATTTCATTAATAAATTATTACGAGCACATAACTGTCTGTTCCCGCACCAAAAACTGGCACATTTTATTAAAAAAGATATAAAAGGTCACTCCCAATTCTTTTCCCCATATCAGAGACCAATGGATGTATAGGAATTCAGCAAAACACTGAGCTAAAGATATTACCAATGGGCCGGGTATGTAGGGGCATTTGTTATAGCCAGGTGTTTACCACCTCCACTGATTGGGTTGGAGGTGACAAATAACGTCCTCTCTCACAAATAACTAAACCGTGTACATATTAATAGGTGTTGACCTAAATTTTCTTCTGAAAACGCGGTAAGGTAAATTGAATAGGGCAATGAAGTTAGCAATAAGTTTACAGATTTTGGTTATGCACAAGTTGTTAGAGGTCAAGCTTGCCCCAGCAAATTCTTTGTGATGTTTGTTCATGTTTCTTCCGTTTCGAATAATGAGAAAAAACATGAGCCAAAGTTAATTGAACACAGCAATATAGAAGTCAATATTTACTATTTGTGAATGAGGTTAAGTATTTTGTCCTGAAACGTACTCAGTCTAAATTGGAGGCGTAACAGCTGAAATCTCCTCACTTGCGCGACAATAATAACAATGGTCGTGCACTCCCAGATAAAAGGGAATTTGAAGTGTTTTTTTACACCGCATTACCGGGCACCGGGATTGAATATCTTTAACTCATGTTTGCTGAAGTCTATGATGTACCAAGTCAATGATATGGGGAATGAAATGACGTGACATTTATTCTTTTTCAAGAAAATGTGCAAGTTTATTGTGGGAACGACGATTATATATTTTTATAATTAATTATGAATTTACACTTGGTTTTCCCCTAGCCCCCGGATGGAGACTACAAAACAAAACAGCATAGAAGGACATTTCCAGCATGGGTTGTTCTGTCCATTTGGTACAAGGGTGAAGCTCAAAGAAACTTTGAAAGCACTGTCATTTTAAACCTTCATTTTTTTTTTGTTTATTATGTAACGATGTTTAATGTAGCTTTACAAATGAAAAATCAATGGTTTAAAAAATAGCCAAATTCATGCCACTTTTATGAAATGGTCATTATTTTCATTTTGCCCTGACACATGGTTATATCCGGGATAATGCCATTTTTATCATCATGCTGCTGTTAGTGGTGGTAAATTCACTCTGATACTTTTTTTGCTACAAAGATTAATTGAAAAACACACTAAGTACCCCTCAGTCTAAAATTGTTAATCAAACCTCTATATCAAATGCGGACGTTATTGGTCATCCAACATTTGACGTTAACAAAATCCAACAGTCGTAAGGACCACCAATCTTCCAAAGGAGAATATGTCTAGTGTTTGCATGCACACATAAAACAAAGCAAAAGCCATTTATTTATTACTATATATTTAAAAATCACATATAAATTAATAAAAGTTGTAAATTTGTGCTTCTAGGTAATTTTTCTCTTGACACCTTATAGCTAAGGCATAATCAAAAAAAAACCTCAAATAATTAATCATTTGACATTATGCATAGTCCGTTGCACAGCATTGATTTAATGCAGTTTCTGAGTCAAGGGTGAGAGGGCAGTCTTGCTCAAAATTTTGTGCTGGATCCGAAACAAGGTCATAGTTGCCGCAGCCCGTCTGTTTTAGGTGAAAATTTGATTTTTAACTAAAAGTCACGTTTTTTATAAAACGCCAAAAATCCCTCAATTTTTTGGGGAACAAGGTCATTTTTGCATTTTTTAAATTAAACTTTGTTTTAAGTAATAAAAGACTTTATTGAAAGAATTATTATTTCCATGATATAATATTTTAATAAAATAAGAAAACATTAAAAATATCAATTTCTTTGTTATTTTCCTACTATATTAGTAATTCACGGCCCTTACCTTAAGCGGATTTTTGCACTTTCCTATAATAAAAGTAAATGCACTTCAGTATTACTAACTACACTTGTGAAACTATCAAGCGCAGACGTGTTCAAGAATTTCCAAGAACTATTAGGAGCATTGTCTGATTTATGGCTTAGTTGATCAATCACATGACAACTAATTCACTCTGATTGTTAACAAGACCAGTAGTTTGTTGTTGAATATCACGTCATATCCATACAATCTTGACTGTTCTCGTCGAATCAGTTATGGGTTCAATGTGAGTATATTTTGAGTATATCCTGCGGAGTCAGGATCATGCACCCTCCAGTTCCCTCTAACCAAAACCAACTTTTTAGCTTCCTTACTTTGAAGTCACCGTATTCACATTTGGATGTTAAACCCAAAAATCCCAAGATGGCATCTCCAAAATGGCTCCCAAAAATGGGTACAAAATCTTTATAAAATGGTGGTAATAAACCATCAAAAGTTGTGTCAAGTATTGGAATTTAGTTTAATTTTTCCCATCATTGTATTTTCCCTTCCCCCCCATTTTTTATAAATCCGAAAATGGCATCCAAAATAACCGACTGCAAAAGTGGCTGCCGACATGGTAATATCTTCAAAATGGTGTATAACATCCCCAAAAAATGGTGTCAAATTGGGAAATATTCATTGGAATTTTAGCGTGGTATTCTAAATCCATTAGCAAGATGTTCCCCAATTATCTGATTTTTTTCCATTTTAAAATCAAAAGTCCAAGATGGTGTGTACACAATGGCCGCCAAATGTGAAAAATAGAAAATGGTGTATCACAACATCAATAAATGGGTCAAATTAACAACAAAACCGGACTTTGATTTTCCTCTTCATTAGTAATTTCCCCCTTAATCATTTTTGTTTAAAAAAACAATAACAAAATGGCAGGCCAAATATACAAACCCATAGAAAAATTTAAACTACATCCTGGTATGGTGTTTTTTTTTTTTTTTTCTTTTTTCAAATTAACATTAAAATGATCCTTTTTTAATAGTTTTTTTAAAAATACTACTCAGTTACTTGACTGTTAGTGTCTGTTTGTTTATTAAAGGACTATCAGTGATTTGCTAAAATCAAAACAATCGAAAAAATCATCAAATCAGATTTTTTTGCATGTTTGATACAATATAGTAAATCTTAACATACCCCTGCAAATGATAAAGACCAGAAGCAACATAATACGGACCAAATTGGGCATTTTATTCATTACTGTCGAAACAGACACCTACTACCAGTGGTGGAGTCCAAAAAGATTTACACTCGGTTTGTTTGATTTTGTGTCGCCTGAACGATGTTCATGGAGGCACAACTATCCAAATTCTGTTTGTCCGTCCTTATGTCCGTCCGTTACCGTCCCTGGTCGCGTCCGTCCGTCCGTATGATCGGTTAACCTTTTTTTAAATGCTCTGGGCACGGCTAAACGCTATCCCCTAGTTACTTCAAACTTGATAGGAATGATCGAGTGAGGTGTCGCAATATTATTTGTAGCTTTTGGCTGCATTCTTTGCATATTCATGAATTTTTAATTAGCTTATTTGCATATTTTTTCAGCCATTTTTCGGTTAACCTCTTTTTTTTTGAAATGCTTCTGCTGGCTAAACGCTAATCCCGATTTACTTCATACTTGGTAGGGTGATAAAGTGAGGTTGCAAAATATTATGTTTAGCTTTTGGCTGCCATTATTTTGGCATATTCTGAATATTAATTAGCCTTATTTTGGCCAGTCAAAATGAAAGTCCTTCCCCGCAAGGCTTGAATGTTACAAGATTTATTGGAGTTCCGTAAGGCGTATAATGATGTAACTATGGTGGGAAGGAAGCGGTTTAAAGAGTTCTCAACCTGATTAGATGTGGGCATATTTCGGGCGAATTACATATTCAAAATGAGCTAATTGATATGCAAAAACAGCGTATCGCTATAATTTTTGAACGGTACATCGGATATGCAAAATACCTTCACTGCAATGCACGAAAACCCATTGTGGTGCGCTTTCTTTGCCATTTGAAAGTCCTGCTACATGCGGCGTAGCTATGCAAATGAGCTAATTAAAATATGCATAATGCTGTATCGCTAAAATGGTACTCGGATTATGCAAAATCCTTGCTACAGACAAACTATAATATACATTTGCTGTGTGTGAATCAATATGGAGGGGGAAGGGTGGGTGTTGGGGAGGGGGTGGTGTTGCGGGTGTTGGTGTTGCGGGTGTTTGGGGAGGTTTGCAGGTGTTGGGCGAGGGTGTTGTCCAGGGTGTTGGGGAGGGTGTTGGGTGTTGCGGGGTGTTTGGTGAGGGGGTGGGGGTGTTGGGGAAGGGGTGTTTGTTTTGTGTTGGGTGTTTGGGAGGGGGGAAGGCGTGGTGGTGCATCTGGGTGGGGTCGGGTGGTGCATTGGGGTAGGGTGCGGCGGGGAAGGGTGGGGTGTGTCGGTGAGGGGCGGGTGACTCATGTGAACCTCATGTGACCTGATGGATCTTTTGGTGACCTGTGGTGACGTCATTGTGGCCTTGGTGACTTCATGTGACCTTGGTGACTTTTGTGACCTTTGTGACCCCATGCCGACTTGGTTGACCTTACTGACCTCACGTCACCTTTGGCCCATTCAACAAATCGGTGTGGCGGGAGCGGTTGGGTGGGATGCGACGGGGAGGTTTTTGGTGTGTCCACGGGAGGGGGGCGGCTGGGGTGGGGTGACCTTGGTGAGCTTGTGACCTTTGACCCATGTGACCTTTGTCTCCTCATGTAACCTTTGTGCCCCCATGTTACCTTTGTGACCCCATGTAACCTTTGTGAACCCGATGCGACCTTTGACCCCATGTGACCTTGGGACCTCAGTGACCCCATGTGACTTTTGACCCCATGCGAACCTTTTTTTTTTTTTTGGTTTTTGCCCCCATGGCGATCTTTGTGACCCCCAAGGGGGTGACCTTGGTGACCAATGTGACCTTGGGGACCATGTAACCTCAGTGACCCCATGTGACCTTTTGTGATCCCCATGTGACCTTTATGATCCCACGTGACGCTTTGGCCCCATTAACCTTGGTGACCTCATGTTCACCATTGACCCCTTTCACAAACCGCAATGGCCGACGACACTAAGCGGTCAGCGCCGTCGATGTATTTTTCATACATTTAAAAAAAGTAAAAAACTTTTTAAAATGCTCTGCTTGGCTAAACACTAA
>JAMKCH010085215.1:0-46058 GCA_023653785.1 Ophioderma brevispina
CTAGCTCAAAAATGAAAGTTCTGCATATCGAAAATCACAACGTTATATAAACACAGTATCCTATGGCACTCTTACCTTACACTTAAATGTTTACTGCATTCAAAACGAAAACTCCGATTCATTTCAAGCTTGGGGAATTGAGCATTTTAGTGATTATCTTTAGTTCTAGTTGACTTTAATATACATGAAACAATTACATTTCAAAACATCTGAGTCAGCCTGTTTGGTATTATGTAATTATTTGTTCAGATTGGCATTGTTAAAATCTAAACAATTTTGCTAGGAACCGGACAGCTCGAGAGGTTCAGCTCAAAGAATTCCAATGTCCAAAAGTATAATGTTTAGCATTTTACACATTGCCTGATGTAAAATTGATGCAAATTAATCTATTCAGAACCCCCCTCCTTTCAGATCCTCTTTTATTAAAACAAATATGTTTGTTCTTTGAAAGTACACAAATTAATTTGTTACCATACAAATGGAAAAAGCAAAACCTTATGCAACCACCTAGCTTCAAAGTTGCAACAACATGGATTTGTCATGTTCCACAGTATGCGCATACTCCGTGAATCAATGGCGGTGCAAAATTTTAGAGGAACAGCCTGTGGAGTTCTCTTATGGATTCAGTTATCTCTGCCTGTTTATGTTGTATCAAGTCATTTAATTGTGACACTCTTATTGGCGCACACGTAACCTCAAGAAAGTTCTATGAAGTGTGATCCAATCAAAGATCTTGAGTGGCCTGATGGAGATTTTTTGAGAATACCATGAATGCAATAAAGCATTACAATGCCATTCTTCCGAACAACTAAAACATGCTAAATTTTCCATAAATCTATTAAGCGCATATGACCTACAAGACAACACCGAGGAGAACACATCACTCTACGTGTATAAGCATGCATTACTACGCGTGCACAATGGCTATCTCTCAAGTTAGGAATTACTGACTGCCACAATCTGACAAATCTTCACATCCTATTTAATTAGCTAATAGAGGAGGAGCAGAATATCATAGGGGCCTATTTAAGGAGTTCGTTCTCCCCCCACTACAGAACAGGTTGAGCACCTTTTGGTAGTTAGTATGGACCCTCTACATCAATGCTAGGCAGGTAGTACTCGCAAATTGTGTATCACTTTTTCACTGGGCCCATTTAAGTGTACACAGGGGTCAAACTTTTAAAATGCACCAAGCATGTTTTAATGTATCCATATTGTCCACCTAATCTTAGGATTCAAAAAATTGTATAGTTTGTACCAACCTACGACCATTGGTTTTGGAGATCAAGGGTAAAATGGTAAAAAAGGTCAATCTCGAATTGTGTACAGGGGTCAACTTTAAAAGTTAATCTGATTATATTTTAAATACTTGCAAGTTTATTGCCTGAGGTAAAGGAACTCCTAAAATGTATAGTTTGTATTATGTTAACTGCTTACTTACGGATGATAAGGGTCAAAAAGGTCAACACAAATTGGGTATGTTGACCTATGACTAATTTGTTCCCCATAACAATGGTAAACTATGCCTTGCAGAAGGTACAAACTATTCCTTATTTTTATCATTAAGCTAGATTAACACTTCTATCATTTTCACCCAAATTGGGCAACTTCCGATTTTGACCCGTATCATAAAAAATTGGACCTTTTTTACCATTTTAGGATCCATTTTTTACCACTATAACTCCACACCGTTGGTCTATTGTACAAACTATCATTTTTGGATCCTTATGACTAGACTGACAATTGGCATAATTTCAACCAGTGATTGAGCATTTTAAAAGTTGACCCACTGTGTAAACTCAAATTGGCCCCTATTGAAAAAGTGACACACAATTTGAGAGTACTACCTACTTGCGTTGTATAAGAGGGTCTATAATTACCAAAGGTGTCAACCTTTTTCTGTAGTGAGGGTAACGATGATGTGACCCTTGGTCCTAGCACTCCTCCACTAATAAGGAATCCCGACAAGTTGGTGTCCTTATTCCCCCCTGTATTCACCACCTGTGTTCCATCATCAATATCCAGGAGTAGTCGCTGGAGAACGTCTCATCAGAATCCCTAACTACAATCTTGGGTCGAAATTGTGTTTGAACACGACTGCTCTTTTTTGCCCCGCGACTTTTGCCCGTATTCTCTTAAGATATATATATGAAACCAGTCAACTTGGGTTGGGAGGCGTGGAGCATTCTCTATCCCTGCACCCCTCCCTATCCCCCCCAATCATTTTGTGTTCTTGTAGGGTTTGGGCAAGAACAAAATTTCAGGATTCACCATTGTACAGGGGGAGATGGGGCATTTTGAATTAAGCCCAATAAAGTGTAATTTCAAAAAATCACACTTTTGTTCGAGATTGCATGTGCATACTATTAGAAAGAGGATTTCTTGCTTTACTTAATTGCCTGTCATTTCAATTAGATAAATGATATTGAAACAAACTGAACACAGAGATAGGTACAATAAGATTTTTCATCTGAGGATCAAATTACACTTTCCCTCACACTTTCCCCTGCCCTACTTTAGGGAATGGTCACTTTTAATCGGCCTAGGCCATACTTTCATTGCGTTTAAGCTACACTAATGGGTTTAAAAGCAATTGAGTGGCAAAATATTATAGTGTGCTTTCCATGGTACAAAGTGTCTATTTTGTGTTTAACAACCTAATATTATTTCATAAGGTAAAAATGAACAAAAAAATCAATACAACAAGGGTCATTTCCTGTTGTACAGGGGTTAATTTTAAGTTGCTCCAATTTTGGTAAAAATGTTGGAAATTATTGACTGGAGCTCATGTATTAAAATAAGATAGTGTTGATGTTTTAAATCTTGCTTAACAGTAGAGGGAAAACAGGCAACCCATTGAATAACAACTTTGGACTCCGACCTTTGGGCCCCTACATTGGATACTAAGCATTTTAAGATAAATCTAACAAAACTATTTTTATTTCACAACCCTATGAGCTCCACCATAATTGGCACAATTTTAACATAAAATCTCAAATCAGAGCAACTTTAAAATTTGACCCCTTACAACTGGAAGCTGACCTTTCCTTGAATTTTGCCATTTTTAACCTGTAATGTAGACTTAAGTTTGTAATAGTACAAACCATACTTTTTGTGTCGTCTGCAAGAACTGCCGACGGCACATCGGGATTACTCTGGCGTATGTCTGTGTCTGTGTGGTGTACAATCTGTGTGTCTGTCTTTGGTCAACATGGTTAAACCCTTGAATATATTGCCATGCCGTAATGAGTTTCCGTAGGGTTATGGATGATGTAATGGTGGACTGGGGTGGGGTAGGGTGACATTTGGTTGACCTCATGTGACCTTGAATTACCCTCATGTGACCCCTTTGCCGATCAAAACCTAACCCTTAATTATTGCATGCCGTATTAGGTCCATAGGGCGTATAATGATGTACTTTGTGGAAAGGAGGGGGTGGGGTGGGTGGGGGGTGACCTCATGTGACCATTGGTGACTCGTGTGACCTTTGCCCCATTCACAACTCGCGACGGCAGACCCCCCGACACTCTCGCTGTCCTGGGACTGCGATGTAGTTTTTTTGAATTTGACTCCTGTGTAATTTTTCCCAGGCCCTTCCTTAACAGTGCAGACAGAGCGTACTTGTCCGTATACGTAACAAGACGTACATACGTCACCAAATTATAATGGAATACCAAAGAATTTTAATCAAATCCCCCCTCTCGGAATTCTCATTTTGAGACGAGAAAGGATACCAAATTTTAAGAACTATGCCAAACACATTATGAACAAATTCTATGTGTCAAAATTTTTTGATTTCATGTGTACGAAATTTAATTATTGAAAAAAAAGGTCACACCAATGGACTTCATATCAATTTCTTAATAATATCTTTTATTAACAAAGATATCAAAAAATCCCACACTGCATTTTATTGATAAGCTTTTAAAACTCTATGTAGTGAAGATTGCCGCTTCAGAACTGTAAAATAACTGTCCCGGGGTGAAATGTAAACCTATGTATTTGCTTAAAAAGTTGGCATTGCATTTTGGCGTATTTGTACGTATACTACTTGTAACGCTTTCTTCTGGACTGCTGTAATGCACCATTGCAGCACTTAAAAGAAGCACATTTCAGGGGTTCCTGTGAGTCTGTCAACATATTTAATCACCGAAACCAACCCCTGTACTCCAGATATTTTTACAAATGTCTTCTAGCTCTGCTAAATACCAAATGAATATTTTAATGCATATCAAATTTTCTAATTTTCTCCTTGTCCTATCTTTACACATGATACTGACATTGGATGTTGTCATTGAAACTACTGTACACTGTTGTATTTAATTTTCTTTGATCTTTATGCATTTAGAATTAGCAAATTTCAAAATGCAACAACTCGCTCATATTGAAAATAAAAACATTAAACCTAAGTTTGCAAAATACAAAATTTGTGCAAGCCAGTACAGATCCTTGAGATACATGTTACAACTCTCCAGTTACAAAAAAATACATACATAGCAAAACTCCTTCCAGCTTGTTACCAGTGGGGCTATCACAACTGTTTGCAAAGCATTGTAAACCAATGTAATGATACCATTCAAATCCCCCCTGTTCTAACTAACCCAGGCTGATACAGAGAGGCCACTTCGGCATTGTTGGTCATTGCAGTAAGCAACTGGACTGTTTACGATTTATTGTACACAGGATAGCTGGTTATCCGCACTACAGGTGAGTCAAAAAGATTTACCTTCCACTCATTTTGACTAATATTATTAAGAAATATTATCAACAACAGTTGGTACGGATTAGGTAATGGTTACTTTAAAACAAAGGTTATTAAGCATTTTAGATGACAATAATTCATGGCTTTGCTGCTTTGGAAATGAACAACCGTGGTCAATGTAGTTTTTGGTGGCTTTCCGTTAATTTACCATATCTACAATATGCAAAAAGGGTAAATTTACATTTTTTATATACCATGAACCATTGATAAATGAGCTCTTGTGTTTATATATCACAAACAATTTCTAAACTTGTTAAATACTTTCAATTTTTTTTACATTGAGGTGTAATCTTGTTGACTCTCCCTGTACTGGCCGTATATTGTAACAGTTGCAGATTGTATCCAACGTATATGTTCAAATGGAACCATGTCAGCAACAGCATGGTAGATAAATTGGCAAAAGAACAAGGACACAACGCTTGAGTGTAACTTTATGGGATCACTGTCTGCTCTGTAATGGTATTTTGTCTCAAAAGTAATCAATATACCGGGAAAAAGAAGAAATGGTTGTCCAAATTCAAAATGAATTCACTGTTCTGCTTGCACTGACTGAAGTAGATCAGATTAATTGGAGAGATAGGAGGAATAAGCTTGTCAATACTGGTCTTAATTGACTTCAAAACCTCTACCATCTCCCTCTGAATCATGATCTTCTCTTCTCTGTATGTCATCCTTCCGTTCCTCTAGCTCATACAATTTTTGATTTAAGTTCTCAAAAGGATTTGCTCTCACTTTTGCTGTTGTTCTTGCATCCTTTTCCCCTTTCCCAATCTTCTTTATTTTAGGCTGCAGTTCTGGTTCCTGAGACTGTAAGAGATAAATGTACATTAATTGATAAGACTTTGCTCTGAATTGGCCCATACCATTTTGAGAACCATACTACTTTAAGATCACCAGAGACCAACAGTAAGGACCCTAGATAATCTTCAGAGCTGTCAAGGGACATATCGCTGGTACTGGGTTCCATTAGACAACACTTACTTGGCCTGTCAAAATAAAAACAATATATGAGAGATTTCTATTTATTTGTGCATATTGCCCTATTTACCCCTAGGATGACCATTGTCCTCAGGCTTTTCTTCATGTTAAAGGTCTCTCTCGGGGGGGTGGCAACCGTCTCCCCCTCTACCACCTTGTTACATACGACGCGGTCGCAGGATTGGCTACAAAATAGATTCATGACAATAATGCCTGTGACATGATTTTAGAGAGTAGTCTTACTAACTTGCCAATTCTTGTACCCACCTCTACATTGTTCACACTGTTGTACATTTCTCTGCACCAAAATACTCATTTGGCGTTCAACACAAAACCCATGCAGAAACTGAATCTCTGTTTTGGGGTCTCTTTTTTAAACCTTTTTTCCAGATGACCACCAAAAAACTAAAACTTTGGAGTCTGATTTTTTATTGATCACTTCATGCATGTTGTTGAGGGTATGGTTTCACTTGGCTCGGATATGTTGATATCAAAATTTGAAAAGCTGAAGGTAGAGTGGAGTAGTAGATCTGAATCCTTCTCAATGTTCTGGTTACACAAATTCTTAACTGTGTCTGTGCAATATTTGGACACCGGATTCTCCCACCGGCTGCGACTTATTGCAAAACTCGAAAATACTTATTCCTTCATACAACTTACAAGCAAGGTCCACATTGAGAAGTTTTTCGCTAGCCTGACCCGACACTTTTTTTGACACACTTATCAAATTGGGAATACATTCACGGAATAAACATGTGATTTATCCTGTGAAGAGTTGCCGAATTCATAAGTGTGCGGAAACAAGAAAAAAAAGTGTGTCCAGATTGGTCAGGCTACAGAAAAGAAATTTCCATTCCACAACAGATCCTTATTAGATTCCTCAGTGTTTCACGTAGTATCAGAAAGTTATCAGCCCCCCCGTTTTTTGTTACACTGCATGCGCAACACTACACTGGCCTTCGCCGTTTGCTGTGCCTGCTCTGATGAACAAATATACAATTGTGTACTGTGGCCACGGCTTCCACCAGTTATTAGGAATACTTCGGCAATGTTGATGTACAATCAAAGTGCAAGCATTTTACTGTGGTGGGACCAGGCCAGCTTGCTTCCAATTCAGTGGCCCAAAATTTGGCAGCGTTGCACTGGTTAGTCTTTGACTAGCAAAACACCAAGGGGCCCGTTTTAGGGAGTCAGAACCCTAAGTTGCACTCTTAAGAAAGAGTAATTTTACAATTTCTTTCAGGTTAGCTCAATGGGTTAATGGTTATTAACTGCCAGCTTTACAAACACTCAAAACTCATATCCTACTCTTTTTTTCAAATATTTGTCATCTCATTTCTAACTTCAATAGTATGGCCTAAAGGGGTGATCAAACACTCTAACCAGCACGGGCTAGGTAATATACTTAACAATGGTTAACTCATATGGTTAACCCACAATTGGTTTGCCTCTACTGGAGTGAGTAATGGTTAAACCTTATTCAAAATGGTTAACTCTAATCAAAATCACCTATGGCTAGTCAGTTAGGATAGTCAACCAAGATATGGTATTATAGGATATTCACCCCTCTAGTCAGCCACATACTAGTCAGTAAAGACTCGTTCTAACCACCGTGGTATAATCAACAATGGACTCATATTCACAGGGTAGTTCCCCTCTGTCCTCTTCTTCCACAGTATCTCTCTATCCACCTGGCTCCCAACACACACACAATCTAAAATTTCCGACAGCTTAAGGGACTCTTCGTGTAAACAGGGAAATCACTAGTCAGCAATGGCGCAAAATCTCAGAACCAGCCAACCAAAACCAACGCTAAAGCGGGCGATGATTGGTTCAAAAACTGCATGGTATTTGCTTAAATATATGAAAAGTACGGGGGAGGGGGGGGACCAAAGAGTACTCAATGAAACAATTTCAGAAATCAAAATAAAATATTGATTACTCATAAATGGTGGATGCGAAATAATTGATATTTTCCAACCCCGCTACACAGCCCCCTCCCAGAAACACTACCAGGCATGAGCTCGTGGGGATGGAATACACTGCCTGGAACCAAACTCTCACCCCAATAGCAGACTATCCTCAGGACCATCATAGTCCATTCTGTACTCTCTGCAAAAGGCTCCTACTGTCATCTCGAGTCTTCTAATGGTTATCTTCTTTCATGCATTTTGGTCTTCAACCCCGTTTCCTCCACAAAGGCGGTGATGCCCCCCCCCCCCACTCCAAAAACGCCAAGGTCCTTCACTTTGATGATCTCTCCTACTTTCACAAACTGCGACTTCCTCTTAACTACAAGAATCACATTGCAACCAAACCCCTTAGTCCTCTGTACTTGATTCACAGGCCAGGGGAGTCTAAACTGGAAAGAAACACTACTCATCCATGTCAAAAGCGAAAGCGAACCCTCGGACGCTTGCTCTTGGAGGACTGGTTTTTTGTGTTTCATTTTTTTTTTTTTTTTGCCCTTCTTCTTTCCCCTTAATCATCTTCGGGCACTCTTCTTTTTAAATGGTTTCCCTGATCCATCCGGCTTCGATTCACTCAGTTTTTCCTTGCAGTTCCGGACATGTCATTACCAAGTACATGTCATCGGGGGGACCCACTGAAAGCTTCAAACTTCATGTATCTTGTCTTTTCATATCTTCCTATTCTGCTTGAACAACGATCCTCTTTCCTCCACCAGAAAATCACCTGGGCTGTCTCCAATCCTGGCCAGCATAGCGCCTTAACCTCTTCCTGTTCTAACTCTTTCAGCTTCTCTCTAGTTCCTTTTCCTCCTCCTTTGTTCCAATCCTACTTATTTTTTCCCTTTTTCTTCTTCTTCTTTTTGAGGGTCTGGTCTCTTGCAAAATTAGCCTTACCAGCTTTGCATCTTGACTTTCACAGTTTTCTATTTTCTCGCACTTCGTTTTGCTGTTCATTAGTTTCCGCTTTAGTTCATCTAACCCTTTGTGTTGCGGCCTGCCCTAAGGCAGGAAGACACATAGGATCACTTGTCCACTGTTGTGTTGATGATTGATGATGATGGATGATGAATGTTATGTGGTGAAAAAGGGTTAACATTTGCAGTAATATCACATACTTGATGATTTAAACCAAACTTGGGTTCAAGGTGCAAATGGCATACACCACTTGTTGATGAGGTCAACGGTCACATGCCAAGGTCAAAGGCATGTGAGGTCAAGTGGTAAAATAGGCTGGAAAATGTAAAAAGGACCTCATTTGAAAAGGTGAAGTTCAATTGGAACAAACTTGAATCATGGTGCAACATGGGACCCTAATTTGTGTAATGAGGTTCATCAAAGATCAATACCAAGGTCAAAGTCACATACAAAGGTCAAAGGTCCTACATACCAAGGTCAAGGTCACATACCAAGGTCAAAGGTAACATCCAAAGGTCAAAGGTGCAATACCAAGGTTCAAAGGTCATGTGCGGTCAAGTTGTTGAAAATGGGCTCTGAAAATGTAATTTTGACCTCATTTGAAAAGTGAAGTTCAAGTGGAACAAAAAAATTGAATATAGGTGAACAATGGGTCCCTCATTTGTTGATGAGGGCAACGGTCACTATCAAGGTCAAAGGTCATGTTAGGCGTCATGTTAGGAAGATCATCATAAACGCGCGACGGCAGGCGACACAGCGGTCTGAGGACCGATGTATGTTCGTCCTTAGCACCACCCTATTCATATAATAGATGATCTCTGTCACCATTTCTTAACCGTGTGGCGGAAGAAGCATATGGGCATATTGGGCTTCCCTGACACCATAGCATGTATTTGGCGTGAACCCTCGCCACTAGTCTCGCTCCCACTTTTCCATCTCCATGAGGAATACAAAACAAACAAACAAGAAAGTATAGTCTCTCTTCCTTCCTTGTTTTTCAAATAAAAACCATGGCTCCTCACAGACATACATTTTTTACATGACTCCTTCGTCTGTAAAAAATCCAAACTTAACAATGGGACAACATGCCTGCCTCAGGAACCTCTTCACCCTTCTCAAATTACTTGCGCTCTCCCGGGGTCTAGGCAGGGTAAGCAGTTCGGAAAGCAACTCACTGCATACTACTATTCGGCCCCTATCTCACAATCCCCTCTCATCCGGATGGTGTTGGCTCTTTCTGGACTGCTCTTTGTCTTTCTCCTTATTCTGGTTTTACCTGTAAAATAGGTTTTAACTCTTATCAAAATCAGCTATGGCCTAGTCAGTAAGGACTAGTCAACAATGATATTGTATTCATATGGGTTATTCACCCCTCTAGTCAGTAAAGACTTGTTCTGATTGGCCCAAAACTGGCTGGTATTTGCATAAATATATGAATATTTACCAATGGGGTGTACCAAAGAGAATCCTAATTACACAAGGTAGAAATCAAAATAAAAATACTGATGCCTCATAAGAGTGGATGCGAAATAATGATATTTTCCAACCGCGCTACAACCACCCTTTGTCAGGTATGGCCGCTATCCAATATTTCTGACATTGTCATCACGGTCATGACAAAATCAAAATTCATCCTGACATTGGTCTGTCTTCCTGATGACGATCTCATTACTTAGAGTCGTCTGACCCTGCTGTGCACTAACTGGACAAACCATTCTTGGTTCTCAACTCTGCCACCTCATTGAAACTATCACCAAAACTGTAAGGAAAAATTTGTGGAATTGGTGGGTGCTGCCATCTTAAATTTCACTACACAAGCAGATACCCCATGATGCTGTAGGTAGTCCATGCTACAAATCGCACATGAAACGTGGACCATTTTTTTAATGAAAAAACCAGAAAAACTGAAAAATGTTTTGCTAAATATTAGTGTGATGTAATTAAACTGGGGTTTTTTAAAATGATCTCCTGCATTGCTTGCATAATGTCTCTTAAATATGATTTTTACTTCTAGTACAAGATGCATGTCTCGCTCTGGCACCTGGACTTGTTGGTTGGTTCATAATTTATCATGGTGCTGAATAGAGCAGAATTACACATTCAGAAGAAAACCGTTATCAACCAAATACTTCTTTTGACCTTAGCCATTTGTAGCATAAACCGATCATTATCTTTTAGGATAGGGACAGACTAGACAAGGCAGTATACAGCGGATGGAGTGTTAGTGCGCATGCTCCCAAAAAAAAAAACATTCACAAGACTAAGAAGTTATTTGCATGAGAGGGACGAAGTAGTGACGAAAACTGATGAATGCTTGGCAGGGTTGTTGATACATTACCTGATTTAAGATGCCTGAAGTCATTTATCTGATCATGCAGACTGTCAATTTTTCCTCGTCATTATACTGTTTCTCTCACACCAGACTTACAGCCTGGGCAAGTTGATTGTAGGCCTGCCCAATTCCTCTATTCAGATTTTGATCATCTTTGCATTTCATAGTCCCTGGTAACCTTTGAGTCGTTCAATTTCATTATGTGCCTTCAATATGAAATAATAGTGATTCTCCATGTTTGGTACCTTGACTAGTCCTTTCTTGTAGGATCCCAATTTGAGTCTTTTATAACACCTGTATTCGTTTGATGCTGTACTGTAGATCAGTGCAGTTCACACCATGACCACTAACTTATTGTTTGATAATGCCCTGACCATAGAAATCCACTTCCTTAATAGTGATATAACAGTGATGATCAGTCATTGTTATCAAATAGGTCTCATATAATTATTTCATTTCTTTCATTTCATTAATAAAGGGTTATTAAAAGTGTCATTGCAGCACATCTAAAAGCTGAATTTACAAACAATTTACAATATTATACACAAATAAAATCATTATATAAAAAGATATCTTTATAAGTCTTTATATCATAAAAACAAATCATTATAATCAACATTACAGCAAAAACATACACCCCTCACACCATTAACCACACCACATCCACCACTCCACTTCTAACAGACACTATACACCAACCATATACCATTCAACGCCATTCACCAAAGCAATCACACATAAAATAAATTCACATAAAAACATTCATAGAAGAATACATTAACAATGACTGGACAACTATATGTAACAATTTGTCATGAAATATTGGACTTTGTTTGTAACGATCTGTCCTAAATTTTGGCAATCAATTTGGTCTGAGTTTCGTAGTTCTCTGCTCTGTGCCGTGTATGGTGCCTTCTCCTAGGTGGCACCCAGTTGTTGAAGCGCTCAGACTCAAGAAGAGATTGAAAGAAACCCGACAAAGTTGTTCACGTCTATCATGTCAAGCCTGAAGATTGCACAGCTCAAGAGCGTCACTATATGTAGAAACCTTTCCAATTATGATCCTGCAGCCCTTTTCTGATTCGCGTTCAGAGCGAGATCTTCCTACAGCACGCCCAGGGTGCCACACAGGAGCAGCATATTCACAATTGGGCGAACGAACCAGAATAGATGGTTCAAAATCATCAGGTGCAATTCAAGTGTTTAAGGGCTTTAATAGTACAGTCTAGGAGTTAAGCTTTCTTAAAGCATAAGCACCTCAAGATATTCTTACTCCATTTTTAGATCTGCTCCTATCAGATAGCCATAAAGACCAAAAATGGAACGAACTGTCAATGTTGGTCCCCTGGATCTGTGCACACAATCCTCATTGTGGTGGCGGTTATCAATTTGTTCAATTGGTGTGGGCTCAGGCCCTTTCTGATGCACATGGTGCGTATGTCGGGTTGAAACCACTTGAAAAAAAATGACTATAAAAGATCAAAATAAAAATTTTAAAGACTCTACAATTTCCTCCCTCTCACTCTTCACCCTAAAAGGCCAGTGGGTGGAAGGGGGGGGGGCCGAATCCACCCTCCCTCGACATTTGTTGTCGTATCTCCCCTTTTGGTATTTTTCATGTCAAACTACATGACTTTTTCTTTGAAGCCTTGCTCTTGATTTAAAACCATTTTAACAAAACGGGACCTACGGTTATGGCGCGGTGTTACGTAATCTCGCACTGCGTGCGAAAAACGCCTATTTCCCATTGAAATTCCATGGAACAGCAGAAAATCCCAGTTTTTGTTGGTGCTAGGGATACGTTAACCACTTTATGTTTTTCTTATGTATTCGATTTATTTGATAGTAAGAGATGTGTGTGGGCATACTTTGACACACATCCATGGGCCCGAAACTTCCACAGATGTGGTTTGTGGGGGGTGAAGGTCATTCTATCACGATGAAATTTATAGACTTAAAGGTGCAACGAAGATTTCGAGTCATCCATATTTCTGTGATATGAAGTGATTTCATAGAGATTATACACCCAATAGAATCCCTTTTATGTTGGTTACAGAATACTTTAAATGAACACACAAGGTTGATGTATATCTTATATTTCAATAGAAAACATAGGCTGAATTTCGTCTTTGCTCCTATAGAATTAAATATTTTCACAATTTTTTGTTCGAAAAAAACAGTTCTCAGCTTAATAAATCTTTCAGAGGGAATAATTTTTTGATAGAGACTTTAACCATGCAAAAAATCAAATTTTCACATTTTTAGGGGCCCCTTTATTTGAAATCTCTCTTGCACCTTAAATTGGGTCACTTACCCCCCCCCCTATGTTTGGATGTGTAATTACTAAACACTTTTTTTGTGTGGGCTGCCAGCTATATCGGGGAGGACCACTTAGCATCCGTTGTGCGTGTTGATGTGGTGGATGTGTTGTCACTAAATGTTTTTAAAAAATTGACCTCACTTGAAAACGTTTGAAGTTCAATTGGAACCAAACTTGGTCCTAGGTGCACCATGGGATCCCACATGTTGATGAGGGCCAAGGTCATATACCAATGAGCGGCCCACAGCTTATATTTATTGAATATAGCGAGTGAAAAGCGAGAACCGTGAAATTCTAGGGTTTTTTAGTGTGGAAAAACGGGTATGGAACTGCAGCAATTACTGTCTTTGTTTTAGATTTGTCAGCAAATCATTATTGTTTTTGCTTACATAGCACCTTTCAATAAAAATGAACTCCAAGCCCTGTTAGGCAAAACATATTTTTTTATATATTCTTTCATTCATTTAATTGCATAGATTGCATAGGAACACAAAAATACAATACTGGCACAACTGCCGGTGTATTATTCCGTAAGAGCCTTTAATAAAGCATGGACAAAACAATATTAATATTACAGGGAATTGATTTTTTCCAACATTTCCCATTTGTATGGACCGGCAGAACAACTTTTTAATGCAAATAACAGATCGATCACAGTTCACATACTACATTTTTATGTTTAAAATAAGTACAGAAATTTGGCCATTACCACCGCAAAACTTCCTGTTCTTCAGGAAAAACAAAAGCATGTGCATATTGTACAAATCACATTAGGGTTGACAAACAGAAGGGCTAACTCACTTTTTTTTTGGTGATTTTAGGTTTGGTTGGTACCAAAATCATTACACCTCAGCGTCTAACACCATGAAGCCTTAACCAGTCTCCTTCCCTATTGCCTATGTAAAACAAAATACACTTCATCTCTTCACCACATCTCATGGTTGCACATTTGTTTTAACTACCAGAAACCTTACTCTGAGTTATGAACTTCTGATGGTACCTGTATTTGGCCAAACATGAGTTGAGGCTTCTATCTCACAATTGCCAGAAGTGCAACAGCTTTTTAGCTCCCTATCCTGATGATTTCTTTTAAACCTTCCAAGGGATGACATGCTTAACATCTGATTAAATAATGTGTCAATCATGGGCATGATTGAAGATGTAACGCACAGATTACCGTTTTCAGTTACCGTCGAAGGACGTAAACTCAGCCCTTCAAAGAAATATTAAGAATTTAAGTAATCTGCTGTTCAAAGTAAACATTTTCTTTGTTACTAAAGTTATATAATTTTGCTTACAGTACCATACTATGAGCTTTTGAGATGTTTACATTTTGAAGTAATGAATAATTTGCTTAGTAGAAAATATTCAAGATCCGATTTCTCAAAAGCAGTATTTTTGAGTTAAGGCTTTCTGATTGTCAGACCCTCGACAATATGTTGTTGAATTGATAAAAACATGATTACCTTTGAAAGACTTTTTGGCTGGGGTTTGCTGGGGCTTTCGCCATTAACACATGACTAAAATGTGCAATATTTCGATCACCTTTTGTACCCACCTCCCGATTTACCACACCCACCCCCACCCTCAAGAGTAGCGAGATTTTAAATCGGTTGAACCTGTATTTTTCTTATTGACATCCTGCAATATCAGCTTTCAAATCCATTCTTTCCCAAGATACCGACAAAAATTCATTTTAATAGTTAACCATCAATATTCGCACACCGCAGTTATAGGATCTTGGAAATGTGGCATTGTCGCTCCCCCAGTACTTGGTGGTAGTTTATGCAGTCAAGCTCTCATACTCAATAGAAAACATGGTACACATAAATCGGAGAACAAACACCTTTAACACGCTACAGTTACAAGGTTGCTTGTGGATTTCAAAAGTGCAGAGTTTTCTGGCTGTGATTGGCAATGTTTGAACTGAGGATGTGTATATCTGAATGTCTTTTTAAGATGGAAGTTCAAGTTGAATATCAAAAAAAAAAATATCAATCAAACCCAACTTTTCACCCATTCAATGTGGCAACAATATTATTGTTTCAACGGGAAAGATTGCCATGTCAAATTGCTAAAGATGTTTAAGCGAGGCAATGTAAATATTACCATGACTCCAAAACACCAGCTGTTCATTGTTAACAAATAAATTTGACAATTACTCACTGAGCTCAGTCAAAATTCACCTTTTGGAGCTGAAACATTTGGGAATTTGGTTGTGGGATAATGCAAACACCCAGCGATCCGGGGTCCAAGGGGTACCAGGAACAATAAATGCATTTCCATGGCAAAAAAAAAAAAATTGACTCATTCTGGTGGGCAATCCGAGGTCCTACATTACAGCTACAAAATTCATTTTTAAAACTCTTTAAAAATCATTATTGATTAACGAAAAGAGATAAACACAACAATATACCATACTACTTAAATTGTGGGGAACATGTTGTAAATTTCCTTTCTAATCTCTGGTGAAGTTGATTCTCCCTTTTTTCATATAAAAGTCCAAAGTATTTAAAAATTACATATACGTCAAGCAGGTCAAAGGTTTTGTGAACAGAAACTAGCATGACTCTGCTAGAATTTTGTGTGTTCCGTTTAAAAGTATATTTTATACAGCCAATAAAAAAGGTATTGACTACTCAAAGTAACATTTTACCGAAATTTGGCATTATAAGATTTGAATCACCAAAACATATTGTTTGATACTAAACAACTTTTTTATTTATCTTTAAAAGTGGAATTGATCTTAAAATGACATTGTGACATTTCCTAACATCTTTTTGGATTGGCCCTAGTGATTATGATTTTTGCATGAGTCTGTGACATGCATAAATGTTGTTCAATTCTCTTAATTTATTGCTCGCCAAAGCTGGTCATTAAAATATATGTACTATTTTTTTTAAACCAAGTTAGTTCATATGCTCATCGTTGTATACTTCATTTTTTGGAAGACAAATCATAAGGCACTTTCCCTAGTTTTTATTTATGCTTGTTCTGTGGCACACGAAGGAAGATTATTACAATTGTTATTTTTATCAGGAAGCCTATTTGTTTTGTATTTTGAGAAAACAAGGCTTTGCATATGTATTGTGATGGTTATGTAAAACAATTTATTTTAAGAGTAAGGCTTACCTCAAACATGCTCAATATGTATGTTAAATACTGTATTTGCACTACAAATTTGTTGGTTAAATCGGAGAGTAGACTGTATCTAAGCTCATTGTTGTGTTCCAAAATGTTACTTCAAATGTCTTTGATTACAGACCATTTGCAATACCAAATCATGTTGTGGTTAAACCCTGTCTTTTTTAAAAAAATACCAAAACATAATGGGCCACAGGATTTAACAGGGTAATGTATTGTAGTACTGGAATGCAAATCGTCGCCCAAATCACATACTGTTGTATTTTACAAAACAAGTTTTCCGAAAAAAATCGCAATTCAAAATCTACCGGAACATTTCCTGCCTATTCTCTGTCCAGCGCGAAGTACGAGTACGCGCGCGGGCGTATACATTGAACCGACTTCAAATCGCGCTGCGGGTGGATATGGTACAAGCGCGCTGCAGCTGAAAAGGCGGCACGGGGGTACGCGAGCGTCGTTACTTCATACTTCAGACGAGACAAGTATATACGGTTAAAAGGAAGCATAAAAGGAACACATAAAGTTTACTGTTTTGGAGAAAACATTTTGAAGTCCAATATTTATGAGAAATGAAACTTAAAACTACAATAATATTATCTTTTTTGGGCTAAAAAGTTATGACTGTATGTGAAAACAATGTATATTGCAAAATACGACGCTTATTACGCCGTTATTTTTCAATACATGTAAAATATATCACTATGTGAAAATCTTGTTTACGTACTTACGATAGAAATACGTCAAAATAGATCTGTATATGAACTACTTTATTTTGAGATCGGCAAAATATAACGCTATAATACAACATGTGTAAATGAATGACGATTTTAAAATACGACAGTATGTGAAATGCCGATATGGTTTTGAGGAAAAAGGCAAAAATCTATAATTATAAATTATTTATGCAACTTTACATTTTGAAACTTACAAAGTGATTGGGTGAAATACGACAGTATGTGATGCGGGCGACGATATGGTTTGCCCAACAACATGCCTGGCTATTACAAAGAGTCCATAAATGTACACCTGTTATTGCAGGTAGACGTTTCATATACAAGTCCCATTGATGCAAATGAGGTATTACAAATGATTCCGTCATGCACTGCATGACCTTGTGCAGTAGTGCTTGACGGAATGAATGGCAATACCTCATTTGCATCAATGGGACTTCTATATGAAACGTCTACCTTACTGCAAGTTACAGACTAATGAATAGAAATTGGTTGTACACATATATATGGAAAACATTTTGATATATTATTGTATTTTGATAAAAAGTTATTGCATAAAATGTTATGGATGCATGATGTTTGTGTCAATGAATAAATCCCAAAGATAACAGAAAAGTGTTCATGTTAATTATGTTGTGTTTTATTTGAATTAAGCCAGATGAATTTCAACATCTAAAGCCCAAAGTAATACAGCAGGAGCAGATTATCCCAGGAACCTTATTTAAAGGTGCCTTTTCCGATTTATGTAGTTTGGTTCTAATTGATATGAGAGCCGGGCCTTGACACATACACCCCATCAAGTACCGTGGGAAACAACTTGCGGTTTTGATGGTAGATGCAATAATGCGTGTTGCAAAGCGCTATACAATACTGTGCTAATTTTGAGGTTGGTTAACAAATAAAAAACGGAGGTTTTTGTCATATCTTGGGAATGAAATGGATTTGAGGGGCTCAAATTTCAGGACGACAATGAGAAAAATACGGCCTTTCCTCTGATATCAAAAATCGATACCTACTCGGGTAATCGGGGGTCCAAAGACAGAGTCTGATCGGAACACGCACATTTAAAGAGTTCATTTATCCAAATTATCCCCTACACAGAAAAGGTTTAACAACATTGGTAGTTAGTGCAGACCCTCCTCGAGGGTCCTGCTGCGTAGTAGTAACTGTTTTTAAAGGTCCCAGGAATGCAAAATAGAATGGATGTGCTTTGTGTCAAGTTACAAGGGCGCGACCAGAAAGATTCACTATTTGGGTTGGTGCCATTGAATTATCAGAGAGTAATAGAAATTCCAGGGAATGGTGTGATTATATTCATGACACTGACTGGCTGATAATCAATAGTTTCACTATAATGATGTCATGGTAGTGTATTCTTCTTTTTCTGGCCCTGTTATTGCAATGGAATATCCCACAAAGATTTGGAGTAGGTGTTATCATATCATTTCATGGGACCTTTCAATGCATTGCCATAGTGTTGGCTCATTGACTGGAGGAAAGAGGACAAATGATTGAATATTTTAAAACGTCACGACCCACTATGAAAGTATTAACTTCCCTAGCATTGATATAGAGGGTCCATACAAATTACAAAAGCGGGTTAAACCTTTTATGTAGGGGGGGGCTGTGAATGATTTGTTTGACTAGGTCCATGCTCCCACTCTATAGTCCCAATTGTAAGTAGGATTTAATGTCAATATTTTTCGTAATGGACAAAATGACCACAAAGCCTGTAGACC
The DNA here is from genome assembly GCA_023653785.1 of Ophioderma brevispina. Taxonomy (NCBI): domain Eukaryota; kingdom Metazoa; phylum Echinodermata; class Ophiuroidea; order Amphilepidida; family Ophiodermatidae; genus Ophioderma; species Ophioderma brevispina. Next base: position 18,892 of record JAMKCH010085215.1, read on the forward strand.
TTTAACAAGAAAAGGACAAGCAAATGCATTCTATGAAGCGGTTAAAAGGTCATTCTTCATAAGTTGCCCATTTTCTTTTATTGGAGTATTGCATCCCAGGAATATATCACAGCAACAAAGTAACCTTTACAGTTGTGCTTTCAAGATATGATTTGATTAAAGGTCCATTTGTGAGGGGTTCCAGCACATTATTGTATCATAGTTCACTAGATATTCCAGGACTTAGTGATTCCGAACTTGCAGTTTTTTGTATTAGTGTAATTGCTTATTTTCCACGGTACCTAGGGCTACTTGACTCTGGTAATTTCTGTCCATGACAGGCCGAAAAACAAAATTACCAAATTTCTCGCTAGATGCGACCAAATTTGCACGTAAGATGGTACAAATGGATTACCTAAGTAGGGGCAGGTGATATAAAAGTCTCAACCTTTTTGAGGTAAGTCGGGGGACAAGGTTGTGGATCACAAAATGCCCCTTAATGTGGTTTCAACAAAACCATAAACCATAGATTAAATATGCTTATTACAGCTTGAAATTGAAACGATCATACTGGAAGAACATTGAAATACTGTATCCTGTCTAACTGAAATTTCATAGTGGTGATATCCTGCATCTATAACTATTTTAGTCATCATAATCCAACTGGAAAAAAAGACAATTTTTTAACTGTTGTGGTTCCGGATTAAGATTGGGCTGAAACCTGACTGTACTTATGCTTTTAAGGGCAGTGTCAAACCTGGTGCTTTTGTTTTTCCACGAATTTCTGATTTTTGCACCATTTAAACATCCAAACTGTGTTCTATAGTTACAACAAAAAACAAAGGTTATCACTGCAGACAACCTTGAGCTGTATTTTTTGACATTAAAACAGCTATTGTGACATTTAAGTCACAAAAACTGCTTGGTCTAAACGGGGAATTAAGCACATTTCACGCCGTCAGGCGCAAGAAGCACCATCGCGTAGCGCGGTGAATTTTTGCGCGTAATGAAGCGTGCGAGTGTTTTAATGTACTGTGCGCGAAACGCATCTTGGAACAAACGAAAAATAATATTTGAAAATGTAAACAAAGCAGCTAATTGAACCAGATGAAATTTTACATTCTTCAATTCTGAGTTAGAGACAAAATATGTTTGATTCATAGTGATAAAGATGATTTTCATCACTGCACAACATACTCAATAATGAGTTCAAAGATAAAGTTATTGAGAAAGAGACAGCGTGAAATGCTGAAAAGTCACTTTTTACTTAAACACGGATTTCTCAATGTTCAATTTTCGACCAAATTGGTCAAATCTTTAGACAAAGATTAACTCCAAACAATACCGAAGGAAAGTAGGTTTAACTTTCCTACGATAGCAAATGGTCTTTTCTAGGACGGTTTTCTCAAGTTTTCATTTCGCTTTAACTAAAGAGATTCTCCAAATATATACTCAAATTTGGAAAAGCAAAGTAAAAAATACACTTTTTTGACATTTTTCCGTGTTTTCGAAAAAGTAAGCTCACTTTTTAAAAAAATGAAAAAAACCGTCCCTAGACAAATTTGTCTTGTTTCTAAAAAATAACATAGAAAGCATGAACAAATTCAAATTGTTTTGTTATGCTGTCTGAAAATTTTGGGGCCAAAATCGTTTTTTAGTATTTTTCTCAAAATTACGGAAGTTTACATTAATCTGATGCCATAATCGGGTCATAGTACAATTTCTTCGCGAATGTATACTTTACAAACAAGAATTAAATATTGCAAAGTGACAAACCAAAATAGATACTCCCTGGAAACTCAAGGTTCACACTGCCCTTAAGCAATATTGCATGTTATAAGTGACATTAAGTTATATTGGTGACACATGTGTGAGTAATATGTTAGCCAAGCAGAGACAGTGCGTAAAAATTGTTTTTGACATGGGGGATGGGGTTGATGAAAATTATGAATGAAATTGTGTTTGGCTTGAAAAGATCCTAAACATTTGCCATTTAGAATCCAAACTCATTAATATAAATGTATTGGAACAAATGCGGCGCAAGCACCGCAGAAATTATCTTTTTTTAAACTATTATGGTGAATGAGGTTATTTGGGTCAAAAAACATGAATGGGCATTAACATTGGGGATGATTGTATTGACCATCCCGCCTCATCAAATTATTGGTGGGATATATGCCCCCGGGAATTTACGCCTATGAGCAAGACATGGAAAAGAAAATCTAAATGTTTGTACAGAAGGTCCATTTTGATTGGTTAACTAAGAGGTTATTATTTATGAGTCCATATCATGTAATGAGCCAATCAGTGATACGTAAGAAAAGGTGGTAAGGCCTAAGGGGTTAGCAAATTTCTGATTGGCTCATTGCAAGATATAGCAGGTAAACCTCTATCCTGTACAACCTGATGTTTTCTTACATTTCTGATTGGCTAACTATCATCATATATCCCGTGGATAACCAAAAAAAAATTACATTAGACCTCAGGATTACACACCATAGAACAATCATCCAGATTTCGTTGTTCAGTACACCCAAATTCGTAAGTAGAGTAATTGTGCCTAACCTACGTGGCAATTTGATCTACTCATAGAAGAAATTCATAATTTGTGTATTTTCCTGCCGTAAACGGACAGAATTTCAACACTGTGGCCCTATGGGGCAGCCCGATACATCCAATGCTCATAACATATAATACGCAACATTCAAATAAAAAATTTTTTAATAAATTTTCTTGAGGTTATCTGGGTGAATCATGAACACAAATAATGTGGGTAGATCACAAATACCCCTTCAATATAACCGGCATGAACAGCACCCACTTTCAACATCCTACGTAAAAAATTCAAATAAAATTTCGAATATTCCATTGAGAAGCCTTTGGTCAAGCGTAATTATAACCATCCTTTCTTGCATTCAATTTAAAAAGCTATCACATAATACGGAATCCTCACATGACCTGAAAAAAAAAAATAACCCTAATTTTTTACAATGATTGACCCCCATAATATTCCTCTGATGTCTGCACTACATGCACTATCAGCAAGTGTCTGTGCTTGGACCTCATCAAGGACTTGCGGAAGCTCTCTACGCTGACCTTGCCATTTTTCACTTCCGATTCGGCAAGTTCCACATCTGCTGAAGTAATCAGTGTCCATCTCTACCCACTATTTGGTGAAGATGTTCTTATCTGGTGGTGAGAAATTAAAGATGCCTACTCATTACCCTTGCAAGGTAGTACTAAATTGATTCCTTTTTAAGATGAATGTACATACAAAATATACTATCGCAAAGTAACTCCCACGTTCCAAACGTGGCATCGTATTAGACATTATGGGGATAGAGTGTGTTATTTATGTGCCATTTTTAACACCTCTCTAAGGGGTTTTACTGCAGCTTTTAAATCCTGGGTGGGTTTCGGTTCAAGTGGGCATAACTTCAAATACTCCGCAACTGAGGTGTCCAAATACACATAAATAAACACTGCTTCTAATCATCCATTATGTATAATACAATGTATGGTTTGGCAAATTTCAGGGTTGGGGAATTTTTGGATTTGTTTTTATGATAATTGTTTTGTCCATGATACTCAAGTTTAAAGACGCCCCCTTCTAACATCTCGCCAACCAAAGCTATAAGCTCTGAGACTGTATGAGCTTCTGCTAACTTTTACTCATATTTAGCTCAAAAATATTAGATTGATTTTGTACCTAATATACATCGATTATTCTCGTTGAATTTTATAGTTTTCAAAATGTTGCATTTTGCTTCTGCCTTTTTTAGGTCACAACATACAGATTGTCACATCTGTTCCACTTCAGATGTCCTTACATGACAAGAATGATTAAAACTACAGTATCCGCTTTGCGTGTTCCTTGTTGACACCTTTACGCATGCAAACTAATGCAATTTTCAAGGTGAAACTTTACAATACGTGATGTCACCGTCAACCTTAATATACACATAGGTATAGCATCAAATCAAATGTTTACAATTTCATGCTACAAGAAATTCTGGAGCTATGCAGTTGCCATTTAAGTCTTCCTTGGTAAGCTCCTCCAGATATTTCCAACAACTTGTCTGCCACTCTCTTACCTGGTTTTGTGATCTTGGTTGAGAAGAAATCTTTCTCATGCACCCTCGATTGCTATAAACGATGGGTTTTATCAAACCATATGCATCGGACTCATCACCATAGTTAGTGGAATCACTTATCCTCTTGACTCTTTGGAGCAGTCAAGTCAACTCCTACAGTTGGAAATCCCATAGCATCTGTAACCTGTAGAAAAGTCAAATGGAGATTAGTTTGAAGCATAATAATGCTCAATATTTTCTCAATTATAGGTAAATGTAAAGATTTCGATTGGAGTTGAGATACCCTGACCCATATCTCTCTTTTGTTAGTGTTGGGCACACTCCCTAGTAAAGTTGAGGTCAAGGTCACCCTAAAGATCAAAGGAGTGATTTGGCATATGGCTGAAGGAGCACTTGCAAAGGTTTCAACCTATCAATTTCTAAGTTCACTAAGATGAGACATGGTTCAATAACCTCCTTGCTTTTAGGAACAGCTTAAATTAATTAAAATATTTGCTCAGGTTTCAACTGTCTTAGGCACAAAACCAATATCAATGATAACACACACTATGAGAAATTAACCACAAAAAAATCACCCACAAAAAAGGAAAGAAATATCGAAGTGGATTGAATATTGCTGTAAAACTTTAGATAAAGGGTATTTTAGGTCAAGGTCATACGAGGTCAAAACTCTAAATGAAATCCAGCCATCCCCCTTTAAATCATCAATACACCATCTCATGACACATGCTTTACACCTATTTTGTTTGCCCTTTTATACAGGGTGAGTAAAAAAAAAACTTGACCCTTATTGTGTCCGCCCTTTTGAAGTTAAATAAATATATCTACCATATGTGGTATCTGCGGAAAGCTTCTTCCATGATCTTTATAATTTGCTGCAAGATCATTCCAATCGGTGAAGGATAGGCCGAGCTCAACGTCTTTCGAATCAAGAATCTGCAGTGAATAAATAGCCTGTTTTCTTCTGGACACTGAGTTCCTTCGCTGACCGCTGGCATTTCAATGTGAATCCCGTGGACAGAGCATAAACCCGAGTACTTGATTTAAACGACTGTAGCTCGGTCTATCCTAACCGATGGTGAATGATCTTTGCATTAAATTAAGATAATGAACCCAGCTGTCAGAATGATACCAATATGTACCTATATGTTCCAAAAAATTTCAAAATGGCGGATACTCAGGGTCAAGTTTTTTTTACTCACCCTGTATATTCCAGGAATAAATGTTAACATCCTCGAAAGTGCATTAAAGTAATTTATACCGTATGAAATTTAACTTTCAATTGGAGTGGCCTACGTTCAAATCATCCATAAATCAAATGATATTCAACCAATCGTCAGTTTTCATGCCTTGACTTACATGTTTTCAATCTGGACTCACCCTCTAGTTGATACTCCACCTCCTACTGCATTTGACCATGATGCCTGACGTTCTGTGCTCACCAATACTGTAAATCAATTTGTTTCTGTATCTGCTCGCTCTGTGCTGATTTGACAGCATCTGGTTCCCGACTAGCTGGACCACCACCCTGCTCAGCCATCTTATCCTTCCGTTGAGGAGTTTGCAAATTCTGTGTAGTTAATAACACATTCCATATGGTGTCACAGTAGTTATGAGCTGTTCAGGAGTTTCTGGGTCAATGGGAAGGTTAAACTGGATGCAACATTCTCGACAATTCTGCAATGTCTATTCTACCACATCCATTGCTTTGAGAGAAGTTGGTGTATTTTAATTAGGCAATGGCCCAGGCTTAATTTCTGTTACACATATTTTGTACCACCAAGTAGGCAAGAAAAGTTAATGCCGTGGAATTGGATAACAAATTGCAGCGTGTCAATTTGTAACAAACACTACCATATCAAATGCACCGCTGTATACCTGCAGCACATGTAGGCTTTTGACAAGAGGCCCATGTTAATGATTACTTTCAAGTGCGGACAAACCAAAGCCATATTTACCTAGGTGAGGAACAAAATAGGAAATTTGTTTTTTTAAATTTGTGCCATATAATGCACTATGTAACATTTGGCAGCTTTGTTATCGTTGAATAAACATCATGATTTTCTTGCTGATCATCTTTTAAGTTTTACTTTAAAAAAGTAAAACTACAGCCCAATAACACTGTAAAGGATAATGTAGAAAGGATCCAGGATACCCGAGAAACACTACAAGCATTGAATTTGAATAGCAACTTGTTCAGGTAGTACTTGGCCCAACACTACCATCAGAACAATCCGAGCACGAATAGAATACAATCACCTGCAGAAATATCTCAATTTGTCTGTCGGTAAACTCGGTATTGTATTTTCTATACACTTGGATGATCTGACCAACCAAACAAACATCTATTCAACATCTTTACCGCCACAAAGGACCCATAATACATATGACCTATGTCTTTTTTTTTAATCAGATGATTAAAGGTGGGTGAAGCGATTGAAGCCATAAAAATTAACATTTTAGTGATACATACACACACACAACACACACACCATACCATCACGCACAACAGATTGCTAAGTGGTCCTGGCAGCTTGCGTGGTCGGCCCCACAAAAACTTCTGTGTTAATGGTTACCATCATTTATTAGCCCATAATGAATAGGCCTTGCGTATGCATTATTGGTTTCTACCATCAAAAACCGCAAGTTTGGTTTCCCCCATACCTTGGTGTGGATGTATGCACGTTGCCAAGCTCTCTTATCAAGTAGATGAACACAAGAGACATAAATCGGAACAGGTACCCTTAAAGGGTCACAATGGCCTGAAAAATATTCAGACATAATAAAGGACCCTACTGAAATTATTCCACAATTTGAAAACACTTTGGATGTTACGTTCGTTAAAACAGTGAAAAACGCCAAAAGTTTCTTGGCAGTTCATGGCAATTCCTGCACCGGAATATCCAGGTCTTGTCATCCTGCCATAAATTTACAGTGTTCTGCGTGTTTTTGTGACACAATTCAAAATCATTCAGACTGTAATTCAGACGTACTTCAGGCTTGTAGCCCCTATAACAAATTGACCTGACAAATGAAAGGTTGAATTAGCTCATATACAAGAGCAATGGTTTGTGAGCTGATTACTGTATCTTCTCAAGTTGGATAAAATGCTGGCATAATGTCGCATCCTTGGTTTGAGAAGGAAGTTTGCAAGGAAATATTAGTTATTCTCCCTTTTTTAACCAAATGCAAACACCCAAATTGTTTTAAATTTTGGAAGTGATTTCAGTACGGGTCCACTTCATTACGTTCTGAAATATTAAGGAATGATTGAATGTTATACTCGAAGCTCATCTCAGCCTACCTTATCATATTGATTATGCTGCCTTGTAAATCATTAAAATATATGGTAAGTTAGCCTTCAGCCTTGAGCTGCTGTCCACTGCTGCTACATACCCCTTTCCTGTCCTTCCCCTCGCAAGTATTGTTCCAGGCACTCTGCCATGCATCAAATCTCCCTCATCCATATTCCTCTGGACGGAATCAGAATACACAATGTTGTGTCAGAAGAGGACTTGCATATGTCTTTGATGGGGTCATGTACCTGGCCAAGCTGAGGTTGTGTGCGCTCTCTTGAATTCATCGACTCGCTTGGAGACATTTGTTCCATTTATTCCCTGAAATAAAAGAGATGAAAGTGTCAATCAATTCACATCCTTTTTTATCTATCACCATTACATTCAATCAATATACAGCTGTCCGAAAAAAAAAATGATACAATCAGAAAAAAAAATTGGTTAAATATGAATTTCAAAATAAGTCATTCCTTACTTGGCATAATATTAAGAAACCAAGAACCAGGCTTTCCAATGGTGTTTGTTTCTCCTTATTTGCTTTGTGTCAAATCTGGAGATATAATCATTTAATGCGATACCAAAACGATTTGTGCCCTTTTTTATTGCCTGGGCCAGTTGCCTTCGCCAGTTTTATGCCATGCTGTTAAACCTCAAAACAAAATATTGCAACTTGACAAGAAAACAAAAACACAGATTAAAGTAAACAAAAGACGTCTAGTTTAAATCGACACCAGTTTTAATTGCAACATAATCAGTTCAATGAATCAACTATCTTCTTTTCATAATAATAAACAATACCAATAATTTATTGCACGTCCAATGAAATGGAAACTTTGGAATTTATTTCAAAATTGGTATCTGTTAAAATCATGCCGAGAAGGAATGTAATTGCAACCAAAATAAACCACTCCAATACCAAAAGAAATGGTTTTAGGAAATTGCTTTATCTTTGTGCATTTACTAATTGTTGAAGTCAATCAAAATTTGAATTTGGAAGCAAAGTATCAAGTGTTGGTAGGAATTTTCGTTTCATTATACTTCAAGACCATACAACCTCTATCCTCGGGTTGTTGTACGGCCGGCTGTACGCTATGGTTCTCTTCTAACAAAGAACAGTATGTCGAATGTTATTCACTTTATCTGAAAGCCAAAACTTACTGATCAGAACCTCACCCATTTTAAAGTTTCTATATGAAGTTAATCCCTTTTGAAAAGATTTTATATCTGCTCCAGTGTGAGTAACTTAGTTTAACAATTCATTCACCGTTTTCATTCAACCAGAACATGGCACCAAACTCGATTTGTGTTCGCAGTTAAACTGGAGTTTCTCTCGACTGAAAAACAAGCAAATGAGATGAAACACAAAATCCTGGAAAAGCTGGATTTTCTCTTTAATGTGACGTACAAACGACTAAAAATTTTATGATGAGATATAATATGAAAAAAAATCGGTTTTTGATTGTAATTTTTTGAGACAGGCTGTCACATGTACCAATACACACAGGAGGTCCAACTATCTAGGAAACATGAAGAGAGGTAAGTTACAGAAAGAAAAGAAGAGAGTAAGGAAAAAGAAGCAGAGGCAAATAAAGGGTAAATGTGAGATAAGTGAGAGGTGCAGAGAAAGACGGAGAGGAAGTTTATAGGTGCAAAGACCAAGATTCTGCCATAACAGGTGTCCCTAAAATGTGAACATTTCAATTGCAGAATGGCAAGCTTTCTATCAAAAATTCCCCATGTGAAAGGTCAGCTAAGATTTTTTTGGTAAAAAATTGTGAATTTCTATTTACTATAGGAGCAAATACTAAATTCAGCATTTTTGAAGTTAAAGACACTTCAGCGATCCTTCAAAAGAGTCCCAAATATTTGAAATTAAAATAAGTACCTATCTGGCAAAACTCACCGCCTTTAAGAAATCAAAATTGACTTTGTTCACTTTCAAGGCATTTTGTAGCCAAATACAGGGATAAGAGATCTATTGAGGGTTGTAGATATGAAATAACTACATATGACACAAGATATTGGAGGCACCAAAAATCTCTTGCTGCCTTTAAGACATCAGCCAAATGTAAGACATGATATTTTCTTTATGCTACACTTAAAGGTAAAGGATACTGTGTGTTGAGGTATGTAGTAAATATGCCAACAACAGAGAAGCTTGAAATAACATAACATCAGCCCCCCTACCCAGCAGTCCTTCTCCTACTACATCGAGTAGAATTTACAATGTGATAGACCAACAGGTCTTGGTAGCAAAATACTGTCAAACATTCCACCTTTGCCTGTCAGTTTCTGGACTCGGGTCGTCAAATTGACCACATCCCTTTTAAATAATATATTCTTTTTGGGAAATTTTATGGCTTTTAAATCAAGATCAAGTTGTGATATGTATTTTAGTTTGGTTGATCATCCCTATACAAGTGCTCCTCTTTGCCCCATTGACTTTATGCAACTTACAATTCATCATTGCGTAACCACTGTAGGGACTTTGCTGTGTGTTTTCCATCATTATCATGGGGTGTATTGATAAAAAAAAAAAAAAAAAAAATTGAAAACCACGAAAAGGTAAACTTTGAGCATGTCCCTTTATCATGCGGAATGTTTCAAATTCATCAGTTCTCATGAAAACTATAGAGGGCGTCCTTCATTCCTTATCCGGCGATGTCCTTTGCACATCCCTTTTAAATACATAATTCTTTTATTTGGAAAATTTATTGCTGTTTTAAATCAAGATCCAGTTGTAGCTATTGTATTTTAGTTTGGTTGATCATCCCTACTACAAGTGCTCCTCTTTGCCCCATATTACTTTATGCAACTTACAATTCATCATTGCGTAACCACTGTAGGGACTTTGCTGTGTGTTTTCCATCATTATCATGGGGTGTATTGATGCCAAAGGAACTGTCCTTCTTGTATCTGCTCCAATCATAATTCCTGTCATAAGACTCACCAACTTCAAAGGCATGGTGTGTCAACTTATAAAGGTCTTTTCCCTTGGATGCTTCCTCTTCAACCTGTTCATAGGATTTGTCAGGGTTGACAAGTTCGCCAGCTGTACCATCTATGAAAACAAAATTCAGGAGGGTTTAGAATTTTAAGAAATTATTTTGGATCCTAGATATACTTTACCTTAGTGCAGTGGGGCATAGGACTACAAAGCAAGACACAACAAATGCAAGGATATCACAAAACAAGAAACCACCCAATAAATGTTCAGGGGAACTGACATGCAAATGAGATAAATGATGCAAAGTTGTTTCATGAAGCACGAACATATCACCTTATAGGCACAAAAATTATGTCCAGCTATATTACGTTAAGTCCTGATTGACATCTCCATATACGTAAGAAACAACGACACGGTCGATGACTTTTAAAGTCTGGTAATGGAGCGGTCATTTACACTAGGGGGAATAGAGCCTAAGAGAAGTTCAACTTTTTTTGCAAGCAATTTTATGTTACCCCTTTGCTTCTGTTTATGGCACATCAAAATTATGGCAGAAAGAGCAAAAGGTTAGAGAGTAATCCTATTTTCCCCAAATGACCTCTCCATAAGATTGACCACTTCTGACCCTGAAGGCCATGCCTGACACTTGACAATCACCCTGACCAAAAGGCATTGATAGCAACTCAAAACTGTCAGAGAAATAAGCAAAAGGAGGACTATAGAGAGTGACCCCAAATGACCTCAGGTCAAAATTCTGTGAACTTGCCAAAGAAAATGATACAAGACCTAAGGCCTGACCAATTTGCATGATACTGATAGTCAAAGCCCAGGGAGTCAAAGTCGGTGGGAGAGTACTGTAACCTACCTTACCGAGTGTTGGATAACTAAACTAAACACTGCTAGGGGTTTACAGTAGCTTGGAATTTGTACTATTAATCTTCCAATTTATGTAACAATCTGACCACAGAAAGAAAGGACAATTGGACATGGAATCATTCCATTGTCACATTTAAAATCTCTATTTGTAACTTGATGTTGGAACCTGATGTCAGACTCAGACTCTGAGATACACGTCTAACTTGTTTTGTCTCTGAACTACTTCTCCTTCAAAACACTCTTCTCTTGACAATGCCTAGAACATGCCTACTTTTTTCTTCCACATCCTGATGGTTGGCCTCAGGCGCGCATGGCCAGCAATACCAGTCAAACCAAAATTATGTGCTATCGTACAGAGGGGCGTGCGGGTCAGAGAGGAAAAGTTCTTCTTAGAGGCCTCAAGAGAAACTTCCTCCCAGAGGGAGGAAAACTTCTCCGAGAGGATGAGGAAGAGATTCAGATGAAAGTGAGGGTGGTTATCGGCAACTTTATAAGCATATATAAGCGCTGACCGGGCATCTGGCCTCTCAACGCTGACGGTGTGACTGCAACATTCTATTTTAATACGAAAAATGTGACAATCGGGTCCCTCACAGTACTTACCAAAAACATTTTTAGTTCCAAATCTGACATCATTTGGTTTCATACCCTCAGGTAGTCCAGGTCTCGGGTCATGGGATTTTCCTAATGGACCCTTCGTTGATGGCATTACAGGAGACTCCCTCTTATCTGCAAGTCTTTGGTTGAATCGTGTCTTAGGGTCTGGGTTAACCAAGTTCCCAGCCTGCAAATTTCAATAAAAGGGTGATTATTGGATAATAAGTGCAATATACCTTGAAGCTTTGCAGTACTTTGTTCTGAAAAAGTTGGTCTCAAAAGATTATAACTTATTGTTGAACAAACCTCTCTGAAACATGCAGGTAGTGTCAAGTTCTGTCCATTTATGACAGAAAATACAAAATTACGAATTTCTAAGATTAGGCATGCAAACTATACATAGGCCAATGGCTTCAGATGATAGAAAATTTCAACCTTTTTGAGGTAAGTCGGGTGGGGGGATGAGGCTGTGGATCATAAAAATGCCCCTTTAGAGTGAATTTTGAAAGTGATTTTTTTTTTCATGCTACAAAAATGTGCAATTTTTCTTCAAAAAGTAGGCATTGTTAATAATAACAATCAAATTAATAAAAACAAAAAAACACGCGTTTTTTTTTTAAATAAATATCTTAAAATTTAAGCCATCAAGATATCCATGTTCTTGAATTCATAGATGCAAAATTGGCCCAGATGCCTATAAGTAAGATAAACTAGGAACACCAGGCTGAAACTTACTGCTGTACCCTTGTTTGAAAGATAAAAATGAGAAACACGTAGGAATACATGTAGCTATATGTCTGACCAAACTCGTCAGAGGATGTATTAAAAGAGCTGCTGGGGAAAAACATGCAATAAAACGAATGGACAAAATTAATGTTGAATAAAACTCCCAGTTATACTTTACAGTCTTACCGCAAGTGAATCTGATGTTTTGACTCCATGGTTAACTGTTGAAGCTATATCTGGATCTAGAGCTTTTCCATAGAAGACACGTCGAACCTGAGGCTCAGGCTGAGTAAAATTACGGAACTTTTTGACTTGATCTGGTGTCTGTACCTGTATTAACAAAATATTATTCCTAAATTTACAATCTTATAGTTATACATCTATTAGGAATTTATGACGCAGACACAAATCAGTCCAAAGGAAAAGCGGTTGGCCTCGACAGTTACTCTCTGCTTGACTTGACATGAGAGAGGCTGACATCAATGATGTAATAAGGTGAAATATCTATACAATTACAAGTGCTTTAATTATAACCAGTAATGATATTGTGGTATTGTCAGGGGTGTCTATTCTTCTGTTATTCATCCCTGTGGCGGGGAATAGGTTTTATGGTCATTTGGAGAAGAATTTGATGCTTAGAAGATTGGAACCAATGTTAAATTTGGGAAAAATTAAAAAAAGCAAAAAATAAAAAAAATAAAAAAAATATCTGGAAAAATAGACACCCCTGGATATTGCATGCAAAACATTAAAAGGGGTGGCATGCAGGATAATAAATCAGAAGTTAAAAACTACAAGTGCCAAGTAGTAGTAGTAGTAGTAAAACCAAAGTTTTAAATCCGGTTTCGCTAACGGGTGGGGGTGGCCGGATTCACCTCACATTCACAGCAACACTGCTGTGTGAGGATTTATTGAGCAAAAAGATAATTGACCGGATGCCCTTCCTTCTGACGTCAATGTGCTGGATGGCCGCCATTAGCTCTCAGAGCCGACGCCCTTGTAGGTAGATCTTATTTTCGTTCTACCAGGGTAACCAGCTACCCTCCTCATCGGATTTCGTTAGAAACCCATGGGGTGATGGGTTTAGCCGCCGACAACCCGGCCCTGGGACAGGTAGTACTGGTTACCAGGATACCAGTAGCAGGCCCTCAAAGGATACCTGACCTGATCTGAAAGGCTAAGCATTTTTTTATATTAAGAATGAGATTCCAGTTATTGTACCTCTAACTATAGCTATATAGTGAATTAGGTCTTTGGAATCACACTTTCAGGATATGTGACAAAAAATACAAGGGGGAAATTAGCATGACTTCACTCTTTCAAGTAATTCCAAGAGTAAATGATTTTCAGTAACTGGTCAGAGCAGCATTCACAAATCAGCATGCACTGCCAAATTCATGTTGATTTGTGCTGCTTGTAAATTGTATGATTGAAAAAAAATCTGTGCTCCATGTACAAATACAATGCAAGCTTGCTAAGCGATAAAATAACAATTTCCTCCAAGCAAGTGACTTCACCCTTGGGTTTCCTTTATCCAGGGAAATCGGTTACCACCATATGCGATATGTGTAATTGTATGTGAAACATGGAAATATTTTGTTTCAATCGATCTATTGAGAAAAAAAAAATCCCTGAACGCATACAAGTACACACACATATGCCCCGTGCATGTGTAGGAAAACAGCCCAATCCTGAAGTGTTTCGATCTTGTCCTAGTAATTAGTGCAGCTGATCTCAGTGATATCCTGGGTGGAATTGTGCAATTTTCCATATCAAACTCCAGGGTGGGTTAATGGTGTGATTTCAGCATATCATTTAGTCTTGGTTGTGTATCTAGTCATTTTTATATTCACTTACCCTTGGGATATCAAGACAGTCTCTTGTTGTTTCACCAGGTGCTGTTATTAATTTTCCTGCCTGTCAAAAAAAAAAAAATTAAAAAAAAACAACCCTGGAATGAACAAATGGGGAAGGGCTACATAAAATAAATAACAACATTTAATTCTCATTCGCTTAGTTGGCACAAAACATTTTTACCATTAACATGTCGTTATAAGGTGCATTTTGTGATTCTACCACCCTGTGTTTTTGTAGTTTACTAAGTTTAGTCCCAAAATTTCAGTTGATCCGATCTTGCGTTTTGGTCTTAATGAGCAAATGTTAGTATAGGGCGATTTCACGGCAGGTCAAGAGGTTAACTTGTCTCGACCTGCCTCCGAACAATCAAGATGCAGCGAATACAAGGAGTCACATGCAGGAAAATAGTTGAAATGTTCAGGTGAACCAGGTGCATGGGATTGATTATTTGCATGCTTGGAGGAGTGGCGGCCACATTAAAAAAAGTCCTTCAATATAATTGCCTTTTCCTTGAAAGGACTCCATTGACAGTGTCAATAGGACCACTTAATACTGTAATTTCTGTACGGTACGTTATTGACAGAAAATACAAATTCGCAAATTTCTTGGCAGGGATTGATAAATTTGCACGCCCGATTAGGCACACATACGATGTAGATCCCAATGGTTCAGAGATCAAAAAATCTCAACGTTTTAGGTAAGTCTGGAGGATGAGGCATTAAGACCACTATCAGTGATTTATCCGCAAGATGTCAAAATTATATTTTTGCAGGAATAGTTTAACAGTGAAGGATAAGTAATAGATTCTCATAATGTACGTTGCAAATATTGAAAATACAGAAAAGGAAGAAAACGGCTGAGTTCAATGTTCAAAGATAGAATCTCCATTCAATACGGTGTTGGAGTAAATGTCGAAAGGGACAGTATGACTAAAATTTCCGGATTTGTCCTTATCAGGTTGCTTCTGGTACTGTTCATTTGCAGGGATGTTAGGCTACCCTGTACTTGTTACAAACATGCAAAAATTGATTTTGATGATTTTTTTTGATTCTCTGATTTAGCAAATCACTGATAGTGCTTTAATGAAAAAACATGTGCTATGCTAAGGCTCACAGTTTTGAAAAAAATTTCACATGAATTTTGGATTCTTGTATTTTTAAAAATTTGTTGTAGGCCTACACTGTACACATACATTGTAGGCTAAGGAATTTTGTTATATGTACATTTTGTTTGTAAACATCTATTTTTCTGAGGACTTTCCAATTAAAGACCTAATGTGGAGTTATGCTTAGGAACTAGGGGGACAGCAAATATATACCAAATGTTTTAGACCCATGGACCCCCCCCCGGCTTCACATAAGACCACAGTCACAAAAATGGAACAATCTTTTGTCCATTTTGTAAGTGTTTGAAATATAAATACAACCGCTGACATGTCTGGATTTGCGTCTTGAATTTAGTGCCTTCATTGCTGGCTATAGTTGATTAGTGGCAGACACTTGACGGATATTGGTAGTTCATCAGGCGGTTGACGACAAATATTTGCCATTTAATAAAAAGTTTTGAGGGCTTCCACTTTCAAAATATTTTTGCCTCGGTGTGGCTCTTTTTAATCAACTGCAGTGCGGCCTCTCTCACAGTCTCAAAATCGTATCAGAAGTTTGCTTCAAAATGACTCAGATCAGAAATTGGTAGCCAGTGCCAAATATTCAGCAAGACTAAGTTACAAAAGCAAAAACGTCTCTGACTCTGGTGTTGAAAGACAATGTCACCTCAATGAGTAAGGGCAGACTGTCACTGACACTGTTGTCACTCAGACACTGTCCACTGTCAGCTGTTCAAGAGTGAAATTCTTGTCAAGGTGTTTTGTACAGACTCCAGGATGGGAACCAAGTTCCCTCTAGTCCTGTCTCCTGTCTGTTGCCCTTTAACAAAGTGCATGTCAGGTGTTACGTGACCAAACAATGCAGAATCAATGTTCCATGCATTGCTTTTGTTACCAGCTGCAAGCTTCTGCTGTAGTTTACATTATCAGCTGCTTAGTTACTGTTGCTATGTTATCTGTTAATGAAATAAAGTAAAATAATAAAAATTGTCAAAGTGCCAAATCGTCCAGGGACAACAATTAGATTACAAAATATCTTTGTAATACAATCTTTTTAGTATAATACTTCTGAGTGAAATTTTTAGTATAGTACTCTTTAGTGCAGGTAGAAACAATGTAATTTTGGTGCTGTGACATGACCTCCGACGGTTCATCTCGCGCGATGCCGTGACCCGGATGACGTAATGCATACGGGTTTCCTGATCTCTTGAACAAGGCGAACTTCCCTTCCTGGGTTTGTGTTGGAAAGAGGCTACGAAGCGTAATATATAGCACGGACTTTTGGACTTAAATGGTGAGAGGCAGAGGACAAAATGAATTGAGTACCAAATTAAGTGTTACATTTTGCATTATTTAGAATCCGGAAGATGCGATGATTACTATATCGGTTACTGAAATAGACACCCCAAAAATGCCAAAAATGGCATCGGGAGTCGCCATTTAGTGTGCGTATGTGGGAGGTCACGGGATTTATTACGTTGTTTTGGCTACCAGCCAGCCCAAAGCCCATGAGCCCGTGGCCAAATTCGCTGCTTCCGACTTAGGGTTTTACAGTTTATACGAGGCCTCTGCATAGATAGGTACTCTAAATTTTAAAAATAAAAATATGCCCTGCTTAAGAAGATGTCCCAAACCAATCATGAGAGAAATATGTTGATAAAATAAGCTGTACGGACTCACTGCAACTTGCAAGATCACGACAAGATGAACATGATGATGAATTTAGAGTTAGAAAGAATTTTGTATTTGTGCCACCCACCACAAGCGAATCTAGCTTGCCCGCACGTCCATTCATGTATAAATAATCCTATGCCTATTTAAGAGTCACTGCACTCCCGGGGCTCACGGAGCCGATTGATTCCTGTATAAAAGTACTGACACACACGATAGGTTGTGGTCGAGATCAGGGTCGAAGCATGCCAGCCTGCGATTGGTGTACTATTTTCATTTTTTCATTTTCAAACCCCACCCCTCAGGGCGTCGGACACGAAATTGTCCCGTTTTACCAATTCTCATTTCCTAAGACCTTTTACTATATTACATTACGGTAAAAGGCCCAAAAACTGAGAGTAAAAAAGGTTGTAAGATTATAAATATAGGCCGAATATCAATGAATATAGAATTTCGAATGTTGTTTTTGAGTTGCATCAAAATTCTATTTTATTCTTTTTTCTGTTTTTAGTTTTATAGGCCTAACGGTCATTTAAAAACGTTGCGAGGCAACCTCAGTCCCATTTTTTCCCAATAAATCACATCTTTATTTTCATACAGTAATTTTTCCAAAATCCCAGAATATACTCACAAACAAAGTAAAGAAATACTATGTACTTTTTAAAACAATTTGTTTTTATTTTCTCAAGTAATTTCAAATCCCAGACAATTATTGTACATGTTATCACAAAGTAAGAAAATGAATTTGTAATTTTAAAACAATTTTAAATTTAAAAAAAACAAGATTCTAGCTTAGCCAGTGAAGCAAAGGTTACTCTCGTGCTGCTAGTGTAAAGTGTTACAGTACTTGTATACACTTCAGTGCATGGGACCACACTTAGCTACTGTTGTGCATCCACTGCACACACAAGGCTTTGATATACGTCCGGGAGGGAGTGTCAGTGACTCATTAGTATGCATAAGGATATTATACTTTGGAATGACGACGGGCATGGTAGATTCGCTTGTCCACCAACCACCCTTGAAGTTTGTAGCCTCAATGGGATAAACTGCATTGTTTGATGGATGTGGGCAGAATACTAAATTCATCCGGAGTGTAAACCCGAGTCCGAGACTACAAAAATAGAATTACCAGATGCCTCAATACATATAGTGCCATGGTAAGAATATTCACATACAAACTATACTCTCAGTAATATTGGGTTAACTGATTCTAAAAAAAACAAAAAACGATCCTGCTGGGCGTGTGTGCGTGAAAGCGCACTGCTGTAATTAGCGGCTAAACACAAAGTAGATAAAATCGGCACGCGATACGTCCCTGTCCAGTCACCACCACTGGTACTAGCGTACGCTAAGCTAAGCCTTAGTTCAAACAATTATTACGGCGACTATAGAGGGTGCTGTTTCATACCGTATCATAGATATTAAATAAAGGGAGGATGCCGTACGCCCGTGTTGAAGGATAGGCGGCCATCGTAACCGAGTGTACCAGTTTTTGAAAAAATATTCATTACTGTCACCTTTGAAACGCGCATGTTCGGTAACCTACCTGTAATGTTGTCACTGGAAACGGTAAATGTTCTATGCAAACACTTATAGTCTATTAGTCGCCGTATAAACAATTGTTTGAACCAAGCGTACGCAGTACAGGCTGGTGCGAACTAGGTTCCAGTAACTGAAACCAGAGGGTTGGCCTAGACCCTATCGCTATCGGTAAATATCAACAGAGGGCGCTCACAGACAAAGCATGATGGGATCGAAAAAGGGGCAAAACACAAACCCGGAAGTGTCTATCTGCGATGGCCGCGGGGGTTAAGCATAGAAAAAAATTACACATGTATATAGGAGTCGGCAATCCCCGGGTCGGCCTTCCAAATCCTCCAAAATTCTACAAATTGATCACGAGAATAGATTCCTACACGTTGATAAATTAACATACAATTTGATATTCACGCATGAAGCCCTAATATTAGGAAATATTGCTCTTGATTGTAAGCTAAATGTTCCGGGGAGGAAATCTCCGCGATAGCTGATGTATCTTTCTTTTAGTTTGAGTTGGCTGGCCTCATTATAGGTCTATCGGATACACATGGCCTATGGCACAATAATTTGCAAAATGGTACCCCCAATCTGACGGCTCGTTCAGAATTTACCCAGAAAAAGGAAAAAAGTGTAACCCCACCACAAAAGCCGACACTAAAAGCTAATAAAAGAAATAATTACAATTCCGATACAGTAATATCAATTTTTAAAGCCCCCATAACCCAGGGAAAATCAGTACCTTCTGTCATGTCTTTTTGCTATCCTTTCCTTTTAAGGGAGTTTATTTCAAAGACCTGATAATGCGGCTAGTTTCCTGAGGACTAGTAATTAATTTAATTTGGATATCTGCAAGTGTTAAAAATATATTTGCACAAGTGTCGAGTATATCCTATTTTTAATTAAAACTAGCCTTAGGACAGCGGCCCGGCCTTGGTAGTAACACTAACGTTTCTTTTAATTTTTCGACTGAATTCTAAGTTATTTGCAGCTTATTGCTAATATCAATACAAATTTTGAGACGTTAACAAAATCGCTGAAAGTCAATAATGTTATCCAATATTGACTTTTAGCTACTTTTATTTACAGAAACGGGAATATCAAGAATAAAAACCCACAATAATCCCAGCAGCTACCAACTTAGTGATATGCTTCGCAAAATACGCAAAGATAAAGCTTCGTTAAAAAAGTTGTTTTAACACTAACAAAATTACCATATATCTCTTCAGGGATATCTCCGATCATTATTACAAACCAAGAAAGCACAAGGATCGCATCACCTAACATGATTAAAAGTCTAAAAGTAGTGGCAAAGTGTAAGATTTTAGCCTTCGCCGAGCAAATAATGTCATGTGTCAATGTACGTAGAGTGAGGTAAAAACTTCGAAAACACGCTAAGATGAAGGGTTTTTCCCATACAAGTGGCTACAAGTAATAATAAAAAAAAAAAATACACATAAGATGTTCCTTTCAATATCTCCGATCATGATTACAACCAAAAACAGTGAAATGATCGCCACTAGAGTGATAAAAAGGTCCTAAAAGGATTTGAAAGAGTAAGACTTTTAAGCATTTGCCAAGCAAATTACGTAGTTCGTCTATGTACACAAACGGCTGCGAAGTGACAGCGGCGCTTGCGGCGCCTTTCCCTCACCTTTTTCGGCCTTTGAGCATTGCGGTTCCGATTAGTGGTGAAAACCTTATTAGTAATCATTGCCTGGGAATGCACTGTAGATAAGTTAAGAATTTCACACGATTTCGAAAAACCAAAACCACAATTACCTCCAACTTTTCATGTGAAGAGAATCTCCACATACCTTCTCTTCCATATGCGCAGTTCAGGCTTGAAAAAAAACAACAATTAACGATTTTGACGAATTTGGGAACAAGGCGAATCACATTTTTCGTCTAAGTCCCCAACCATGGGCAGTACAGGTTAAAGGTCACATCCTGGTCATACCAGGGTCATACAGGTGACAAACTTACGAGTATATATGGGTATGTTTGGAGGTTGTAATGGACTCCAAACCTGTTCGATGCGGTGTAGGGCCAGACATTGTGAACGCACGTAGTATCACTGGCAAGTCGTTTTTATGAAGATAAATCCCAAGTTTTTTGGCGCTGAGAAGTAGCAACATGATATCTTTTCTGAATGTGACGAAAGGAGGGTAGATTTTTTTTAAAATAAGAGACTATTTGGGCGACTCACAAACGAAATAAACAGTTGTGATTGCATCATGTCATAATATCCATTGCCAGGGTAGGTTAGATATCAAAAGGGCGTATTGATTTCGAATAAGGGAAATTTAAATGAGATTGAAATACTTTATCAAAAGCAATTTTAAACAGGCTAGGTACTGTAGTGAAGGGAATAGTACAAATTCTGAATGCATCCTAATTATCAAGACAATTTTTAGAACACCCCCCCCCCCCCGGGGGGCCAGGTGGAGGGGCACTAGTTTTGGTTAAGTGTAAGCCAGTATGAAAAGGCGTGCAATCGACAAAATTTCGACTGTTCTGGTTAGATGTAACATTCCCCTTTACAAGCGGTACACTACCAGAGGCAGTGATGATAACGAGTTTTTTATTTAACCAAAAAAAACAAAAAAAAAAAAAAAAAACAAAACAAAGAAAAAAAAAAAAAAAAAACAAATTGTTAAAAGATAATGTGACCTCTGGTTTTATTACCAGAACTAGTGGACCAGTACAAGGGCGTACGGTACCTATTTTAATCGTTGTATTTTATGCGCTGTTTACAGCAGTGCGACCTTCAAGCACACCGCAGCAGATGGTTGAATCATTCAAAACAATTATTCCATCAGATAGATGGTGAACCCCAGCTCAAAAGCTGTTTAACCATATTTTGCCGCAGTACATTTTCAATAGGTTGTGTACCAACAAATTATTCATTATATTCACCCGATTCCCCATAATCTGGTTGTACCAATCATATAGCGGGAGCAGACATCCGGGAGTTCAACAAAATCTGATTGGCAACGGCATGGCCAACAAACTGCGTAATTCGATGCGCGCTGCACGAATATGTCGATAGTGTCATACGATGTGCCGCGAACTTAAAGACGCAATTTAAGCGCCCCTCATTTCGAAAGAGGTCCTAGGCTTCTGCTACACCCACTTGGAGTCCCCATTACTACAGCACCTATATGTGTACTAGTATCTTTCGGCTATTTCTCAGGCTAATATTTACATTTTTACCAGGTTATATTTAAACCCGGAAAACATGATAAATACCGCCAGGTCCGCCACACTATAGCCAATGCTGTGAGTATATTGGGGAAATTTGTAGGAATAGTGAAAAATATCGAGATGAATACTTCAGCAATTGCTGTGGTGCGGATGCCGTCCCAACGGGTGGTTGTGCATTTTGTCCTGATGAGAAAAATCTCAAACATTATGACTGATTCAGCATTAATCGAAGGGGAGATCGAAAGAAATTAGAAGAAGTGGAGGTAGCTCGTACACTAGAGAAATAAGTTAGTAGATTTGGGCTGCGATATTTGTTGGGGAATTTAAAAAGGATTGGAGATAAACCGATGGCATGTGCTGCTATCGATTTGGGAAATCTTCAACGTGGCTCTCAAAATATTTCGACACTGTTTTTTGGGCATTAAAAGCGGCCAACGATTCCTTTTATAAGTTCATGTAATGCCCTAAAACAAGTGGATCTGTCACTGTTTTATGTAGTCCTTTCATTGTTATTTTCACCTTATTTTTGATTTTTGATTGAAGCTTGAGACCTGCTGACTGCGACTCATATCCCGATGGTGAATGTAAAAACAGTGAAATCGGTCATCCATGCATCCGACTGTACAACAACCTTGGCCAATCAACATTCGACATCATTATGACATGTTTATAGTATTGTAATCCCGGGATTGTAATTGATACTTAACCACAAATACCTGCTCTCCAAGAGCAATGACGATGAAACATCCTCCTAAAATGCAAGAATAAGTTCCCCTTCCATTCATATCATTCAGCCCCCCTGCGGGTTCGGGGTTTTAGAACTTGGTCCCATTTTTCCCCTGCATGTCGTAAGGGACTAAAGGGCCCCCTGCGGGTTCGTGGTTAAGAATTGACCCGATGTGGTTCCCCGCAATGTCGTAAAAGGCAACTAAAAGGGGCAACTCGTCTGTTATTTTAACAGACGGGTTTAATTTAAATTTAGGAATTATATTATAAATGTGTAATGAGTTCGACTGTGTAATTTATTATTAAGATGTCCTGTTGTATTACTCGTTAAGTACATGTAGCTTAAAATCAATTATCATGAAAAACCAACAATTTATCAATTACATTTGTACATATGTAGAAACCACCTATTTATTTTTTTGTAATGTAAATAGTAGCATGTATTAGGGTTTCAACGGTATAATATTGATGTAAATAAAATCCTATCGTTTGGGCATAATACCCAAGTGTAGTGGAGCCATTTAAA
The DNA here is from genome assembly GCA_023653785.1 of Ophioderma brevispina. Lineage (NCBI taxonomy): Eukaryota > Metazoa > Echinodermata > Ophiuroidea > Amphilepidida > Ophiodermatidae > Ophioderma > Ophioderma brevispina. Next base: position 42,038 of record JAMKCH010085215.1, read on the forward strand.
AATGTACATGTATGAGACATATTTGGTCTGGAAAGGGGATCTCATGTTTTCATGTTCTGAATGTGATGTCATTATCTGTATTTGTTTTTTGCTTGGTACATGGATGATTGATGACCTTTGTCATCAGTCTATGCGTTGTATATTATAAATTTTATCAGTATATTATTCAGCCTCTCAGAACATAAACGAGGAAATGGGGTTCACTTAGTTTGAAGTGGTTGCTGACTAAAATTATCCGGGGAACACGATCCCACCGGCTTTTTTTTGAAAAAATGATGCCCAAGTGTTTTTTTCTTTTCCGGGGGTGCTCCCTCCATTTTGGGGTCAACTTAACTTTTCAGTATCCTGTTGCCAATTATTGTAATTTTGGTGTGCATTATAGTTTTCAGCCATGACAAATCGATTGCATTATTTCAAAATCCAAAATGGCTGCCGTAGGCCTGGAAAATTCCAAACTGGCGCCCAAATTCACTTTCTAACTAAATGAGAATATTACATTGTGTACTAGCCAAGTTTAATGATTTTAGTGTCAATTTAGGTTAGTTTGGGTAAAAGAAATACATTTTGTCGTTTTCAAACTTCAAAGGCCGTCAAATACAAGAAATCCAAAATGGCTGCCATTACTGACGCAAATTTGGGGCCAAATTAATAGTTATGTCATAATAACCACCACCCTTCGTTTGACAAACTTAAGGTATGTTTTTTTTAATCTCTCTAGATACTCCTTGACAATATCCAGCAAATTCCAAAAGTTTTTGAATTTTCCAAAATGGCTGCCGTGTACCTCAAACTTCAAAATGGCGTCCAAATGTCATTTTTTTACCAAAATGGATCATTTCAAGGGTCAGTTTTGGTGCAAGTATTAAGCTTGCCCTCGCATTGTAGCCCACTTAATGGTTTTGACCCCTAGGTAAGTGTCTTTCGCGCGCGAGTGCTATAGCCTCATGGTGACGAACCTCACAGATGAACTGTATAATGGTGTAAGGCTGGCGCTTGTTAACTCGGCCTTCAGTGACAGAGGACGTGAAAACAATGGGTTCTTTTGGTGATAGACATCCAATTGCCCCCCCCCCAATAAAGTGGTTTTTCGGGTGACAAATTTGCAATCTTCCTAAAAATTGTGTTCTTTGGGTGAACGTTTTGCAAAATCTTCTGAAAAATAGAGGGTTTTAGGGCAAATAATTTCAAAATTTTCCCGAAAAAAATGTGGTCTTTCGGTGACAGTGGTAAATTTGCCAAATGGGGTCTTGGGTGAACTTTTTTAAATGGGGTCTTTGGGCGACAACAATGCTGAAAATGTGGGTCATAAGAGCCTTACATAGGCCTTGCGTTCACCTCCAAAGTGGGAGTATGGTCCACCAGGGGTTAAGCCCAATTATAGTTTGGACCCCTAGTACAGTGTGTCTTTCGTGCGTGAGTGCTATAACTTCAGTCCCGGTAGGGAACACTCACATATGAAATTTAATACGGTGTAAAGGCTGGCGCTTCCAAACTCATGGCACTCAGTGACAGCGGATGTGCAAACGATGGGTTCTTTGGGTGAGAGTAAACTCTCAAATTGCCCAAAATAGGAGTTTTGGCGTGACAATTTTGCTAAAAAAAAAAAAAAAAAATGGTGTATTTGGGTTAACAGTTTTGTCAAAATTTCTAAAAAAAAGATGCTTGGGCAAAAATTTCCCCCAAAATGGGTTCTTATGTGTAAGATTGGTAAATTTGCAAAAAGGGTCTTTGGCTGAAACCTTTTGTTAAAATGGGGTCTTTGGGTGACAACGATGCTGAAAGGTGGGTCTTAATAGCCTTACATAGGCCTACGTGCCACCTTGATACACATGGCATTTATATATTTTCAGTACACAAGATCGTATTTCTTTCCGCCACACATATTCTCCAATATCACTGACCACGTTAAGCCTAAAGGTGCATTTTGTAATCCTCAGCCTCTTGGTCCCGTAAAATGGCACAGAGGCGGTTGCCTATCTCCGTTTCCATACTTTGCCATTACAGCGAAAGCTCCTTAGGGGGTTTAGCCTTCTGGTAGCTCCGCGTGTTTTACTTCCCTACTCCATTCTTAACTGCCGAGCGTCTGACAAAAGGGAGTAGGCACCAAGTCTTTGGTATGAACCCGCCGTGATCGAACCCGCAGACCTCCCGACTGTTATGGCAAACGCTCTAACCACCAGGCCAACACGTCGGTTACCAAATTTACCTCAAAAACGGTTGAATTTTCCTTATCACCCTGATCGTTGGTCCGAATATAATGTGTGTGCCTAATCCAATTCTATCTACTTCTGGAAGACATTTGAAATTTTGGTTTTCTTCTTTTCCGGTCCGTAACGGACAGATAACAACACAGCGGCCTACGGGTCAGCGTAATACAAACATTTGCATAAAACTAGAAGTCTTTGAGTGAATGGTTCCAACAAAATTTTGGTTCTTTGGATGACAGTGAAGATGCCAACTTCACAGCTGTTGAAGATAGACTCTCCAACGCATTGGATGAACTCACTCCTTTTATGAGGAAAAAACCCCCTACGTGCAAATTCCTCTAAGACACAGGTGTGCTTCCATCTACGCAACCGTGAAGGTAAACGTTAGCTTAAAGTTAACTGGTCTGGAACTCCCCTGGAGCAACTGTGATAACCCGTCTACCTAGGAGTCACCGGAACCGCCTCTCTCTTCTTAAGACCCCATTGAGAAACGAATAGTCAGTAATGTTTCACACAATAAACATCTTGAACAACCTCACTGGCACCAGATGGGGTGCTCGCCCACTTACCCTAAGATCAACGGCACTTTCCACTGTGCTACTCATGTGCAGAGTATGCCTGCCCTGTATGGGAAAGATCAAAACCCATGCCAAGAACTTGATCCAGCGTTAAATGCTCCTGCCGGCTTATCAACAAGGATGCCGCCGTCCAACACCAAGAAAACTTGTACAACGCCGACAGATTGCTCCACCAGAGATCCGTCGTAGCGTAGCGAGCATGCAAGAGCGTAGCTTGCCATTACCATGTGAGCACCCTATGTCTGGACAGATACCTGCTGCCAACCGCCTTAAATTCAGAGAGTTTCTTAAGCACAGTCCAACCTCTTGAAAAACAGTCTCTAAGGAGGTAAAAGAGAGTCGCCTTGTGGAAAGAAAGACTTTTGCCATAAACCAAGTAACAAAATCTATCGGTATTGAACCAGCTAGGTGACCATTTTCCACCTGGAGCTGACTCCTCATGGGCTGAATGGCGATGCCTCAATAGATTGAAACCAGAACTGCCCGATCTAAGGTTTCCTTGCAGAATTGGGCTATCTGGAAGCAAGACCAGGAAATACTAGCTGTGGTTGTGGAGCAGCCCACAGACAATGGAACATCCTCTTGGTCTGCCCACTGCTGGAGCAAACCAATGCACAAACAAGGACCTTGCGGAATTCAGTGCAAGCAGCTAGACGTTGTAACCCATCTCTGGCTGGATCATATTTTAGAACCACAAGTGTGTTTGGAACACGATAAGAAGAAGTTTGAACCTTTTTCCCTTAAATGAATTGTGAAGTGAGATAGCCGATACAATTTGCTATGAATTATTTCAGCAGGGGTGGGCGCCAGGAGGTGGCAGGGGCGGCTCCCCCCCCCAGCAGTTTCAAAATTTAGGAAAAACAGGGGTTAACGGCAATAAATTGCACAAACATTATTGTTTTTTAAAACGCAAAATGAGTTCATTTTGTACTGTTTTCGCCCCTAGATTTTCTGCCCTCCAAATGATTTTATACTGGCGCCGCACTTATTATTGTATGTTTTTTGGCCCAAAGTCAAGAAATAATTGCTGGATTATACCAGCAACTCAAAATTCATCCCAAATGACAATAATTTAGCCAATTTACAAATTATGTGAATGTTTGTTTTCTCTTAATGTTTTTGATCGGTATGATATACATTGGCTAATGTATTTTGCTTGTTTCTAGATATATCGCCGAGAAAGATTATTTTAAAAAAAATTTCAGTTGATTCTGACAGTTGTTTTGGATGTTATGA